>OZ005649.1:252975441-253152941 GCA_963930645.1 Salticus scenicus
GGATCGAAGAAACGTCGATTATATATATGATATATCACTTCTTAAAATTATTGGTGACAATTCAAAAAAAAAAGGTCCCGCAATCTGTACCAGGTGGCACTGTCTACCACTTTAACTGTTGCCAAGTTTCTGAGCGACGCGACAAACATCTAGTTTAGGAGTCCATGTAATAACGTACAAATTGCGAAAGAAACGCCCATTGGAGGAGTTACATATTTTCAAATGGCGTGAATCTACGCCAGCGGTCGCGGAAGTGTTAAATGTAGACAGTTAAAAATGCAATACAATATATACATACATACATTATAAAATACAGTACTGTATTGTAAAATTTGTCAAACATAAAAAATTACTTCTTGAAAACAAATTTTAAGTGCCTTTGTTTAACCATAACCTCCTAAACTAGATGCCTATCGCGTTGCTCGGAAAATTAGCAACATTTGAAGCGGTAGACAGCGCCACCTGGTACAGATTGCGTGACTTTTTTATTCAACTGTCACCAATAATTTTAAGAAGTAATATATGATATATATAATTGACGTTTCTTCGATTCTACTCACCTTTTATGTATATAATATCCCACTTTAAAAAAATTTCGGTGGCTGTTGAATAAAAAAGTCGCACAATCTGTACCAGGTGGCGCTGTCTACCGCTTCAACTATTGTCAAGTTTCCGAGCAACGCGACAGGTATCTAGTTTAGGAGGCTATGGTTTAACGAAGCTTTCTCATTTCTTGAGACACGCCTTCTCCGGGGCGTGGCTTTTTTAAGACTACCTCGGTTAACTCGGAACTGCGTTAGTTGTTGCTCGGATAACCGCGACTCTATTGCAATTTCATTAAATACTGCTAAAACAATTCGTAATAGAATGATAAATCCGTATTTCAAGACAATTAATACGATGATAAACATAACCCTGCAATATTTCTCATATTATCATTTAAAATTTCAACACCAATCCACATCGCACACCGATAAAATTTAATATTTATTAGGTATAAATCCATATAATTTGCTTGTATGAGGATATTTTAATTACGTGAAATATGTATAAGTTACTGCGAAATTCGTATAATACATTTGTAGCAGAAAAAAATACTTTCTGGGTGAAGCTTTGTCCTGGATACCTATTAATTTTGCAATATGTTTTATTTTAAATTAGGGTGATGAGAGGCCACATTTTCCCCCCTGATTCTTCCACTAGTATTTTTCTTCCGCAATTTTTAATAGTAAGATTTCATTATTAATTAAGTAAAAATTTATAATATAATATACTGGTGGTAGAATCAGGGAAAAAAGTGGGGTTGTAGCCACCCTGAAAATGTAGAAAATGATACAGTATGAGATAATTTTATTTTTCAACTGACAATTTTACCACTTAGCAAAATTAAAACGATCTTTGAAATTGTTTATTTAAAAAATAACTTTATGCTGCAATTATTTCCTTTAAAAGTTATTGAATTTGAAACACGCTAGTGATTTTTGTTAACTTTATATGCACAACGTGAGTTTGAAAGTAGGAAACTATTTAATATTTGATTTTAATAATTAAAAACCTTAAAATTATTAGATGAGTTGGAAATATCATTATTATAAAATATTATTAAAAAAATCTGTAACAGAAAAGCCGTTGTTGGATAATTTACTTATGCAATAAATCATAATAAAGTATATTTACCTTGATCAATCAGAATTTAATAATTCAATCTTTAAACTTTTAATAAATCATATTTAGCTTATCAAGCCTCAAATTCAACTTTTTTTGTCGATAATAGTAACAATAATAATGATAATAATAAATACTGGCGGGTAACAAACTCACAACTTCCATTACGTATTATTACATGTATTATATGCATACTTTGGTGATAATGTGGTTAGAAGACTAAAATTGACAAGCAAATTAGCGATGTTGCCAAATTTAGGTACATTTTTATTCAATAGTCACAAATAATTTTGAGGAATAAGGTTTGATATGTATGACAGACGATTAATCTTCGATGTAATTATACAAATATTATAATTGAAAATTCGTGAGAGAAATTCTAGGAAACAGCGTCCTAAAAATGCAATTTTCCTGTTAAAAAAAAAAAAAAAAAAAAAAAAAAAAGATACATGCTGAAAGACATCTAAAACAGAGTTTACATAGGATAGGTGCTCCAGAGATTGTCATACTCCAGTAATTGACATCTATCCCGAAATAATTAATAAATAAGAAAAATAATAAAATAATATATTTTACATATAAGAATTTTAACATTTTATGTCAAACACTGGAGCATAGGGTGCTAATAACTGGTAAAATAAATAACTAGCAATGTCAAACACTGGAACATAGGCTGTCAATTTCTGATAAAATGAAAAACTGGCAGTGTCAATTACTGGAACATTGAGTGGGTGTCAAATAAAAATTCATTAAAAATAATAATAATTGTTATCAAATGTATATTTTTTAACATATATGTGGTTCTGAATGTCTTTCATACCATATATACTAACTTAAGATTTCAAAAAATATTTTCTCATGACTAGAACATTCAAAACATCAGAGATTGCTCTAAAAGTGTCAATCACTGGTGCACTCACCCTAGCGAGTTAAAAAAAAAAAAGAAAAAAAAAAAAAAAAAACATCGATAAAGTCTTTTTTGAAACGCCCATTTCCGAGATCTGTAACTGACATACCTAATCAGAATAACTGTCAATTTTCCTGTAATAACCACGTAATGCATTTCGAAAAGATATCTAAAAAAGGGTTTATGAAGAAATTTTCAAGAAAATCGTTAGAGCTGTTTTTGAGATACTAACTTTCACCAAATCTTGGCCAGCACATGATTAATCTGAAAAAAATTCGTATAGAAGTTTTAAAGGAACACTCTTGTTAGACCTCAGAATGACCTATTTGTACATGACACATATTAATTATCCTGAACTAAGCAATTGATACATACGAAGGACATCTAATAGAGTGTTTACATAGCAACTTCGAAGGAAATCGCTACAACGTTTCTGAGATACGGGATTTCGGTCCCACTTCCGGTTTTCCAATTTTCATCAAAAGGTTAAAAATTCATCTGTACACCAGACTTGCTTGAATTCAGAAGTTTCGTTGTTCTATCTTTATTAGTTTCGGAAATAGGATAGTCAGAAGATTTCCTGCACACATACATGCGCACTATTACATGTATTATACATGTGCGCACACACACACTGAACAATTTCTGATTCTTTTTGGATTGAGGGGACATTAACATACCAGCCAACCATCTCATTATGAATCTAACATTTTTAGTACCCGACTTTTTTTCATCACATCAGTCTTTATTTAGAGTAATTTTATTCTTATTTAATCGTAGGTACATATATTTAAAGAAATTTAAAAATAAAGTGGTGTGGAAAAATGGACTTGTTTTGAAGGGGCATGGCAATGATACGATTATTAATGAGATGGTCGGCAAGTATGGATTAAAATATATCATTCATTTGAAAATTAGATATCGAATTTTTTGACCGAATACAATACTCCCATTACCTGGCAGTGGAAGTAAAAAATATATATTTTTCTTTTTAACCTTACATAAGAAGTTTAGATTTTTGTTGTATTTTTATCAGGTGGAATATTTTACTTGTGAAAAGGATATTAGTCTTATGTTTTTATTTCTATATATTCTTAAAGTAAAACTATTTATTTAACAATAGGAGATTTAAATTTAAATTATAATTTAATGCATAAAGAAATGTTAGAGATTCCGGTATACAAGGGAAGGGATTAAGATAATATTGTTACTATAATTTCTTGAAATTCTTCTTATTAAATAGGTGATTTGAAAAGGAAAAATTATTTTCATTTACTAAATAATGTAAAGGATTCTTTGCGGAATAGTTTCATTAAATGACTTGGTAAGGCGGATTTACAATACTATTTTAATATAATAGACATATTTTTGTTCGTTTTTATTCTCAATTATTCATTTTTATTCTCTTATACTCGCATTTTAAAGATCGTTTTTTGACGGATTTAAATATTTTGATGTGGCACTCACATATTTTTTCGTTACACAGCATTTTGACACACTCAAAGTAAAATTTGGATACCACTATTTTTATATAGTAATTTTAGACATTCATATGTCGCTGATATCCATTGATATCTATTTAAGAAAATTATCATATAAATTCTGGCATCCGAATTTTCCTTTGTGAGAACCCTGCTTGGACATGGCTTGATTTAGTAAAGCACTTCAAATAAATAAATAAATAAATTGAATGGATTTTGTATAGCTCTGTTGATTTATGACTTTTATATTTATCACATAGTGTACTTAAATTTATCGTAATAAGAAATGCATAACACAGCTAAAATGAACTTTCATTTATTCCTTACGATAGCTTCAAATATGTCGGATTTCTTTTGTATGGTCCTGTAAACGAACAGCAAATATTTTTAACCATATTCTATTAGAACCATGTTCATGTAATGTATATATGTTATATATTATCATCTTTGGTGCAACCTAAAGTGTTAATATATACGTACGAAAAATTCTGCTCATAAGACGTAATGCATTTGGATTATTTTGTGTGTTCCTGTACTTGCATTGTTTTCCAATCTGAATAAAGACTTTCGTGTATCATCTTTAATGATACAGATTTAAATAATCGAATTCGATATTCTTGCTGAAGTTAGTCTTTAAATTGTGTGCATAACAAACACAACCCCAAAGACACATAAAAGAACACAGATAAACGCACGTGTCAACCACTAAAGTTTTGATTATTGAATTAAGGAAACCCCAAAATATATAATAATAGAAAAAAATTAATCTCATAATTTCAAATTTGGAACAATACTTGCTCTACTATGAACGAGTAAAGAAAGTAAGAATAGTAAAACGAGAAACTGTAAATTAGGACTTTCATTTAATGAAACTGTGTATTTACAAAAGTTTGAAAAAAAAAAAGCTACTTGCATGAAGATTTCATGGAAAAGTAAACTGTAAGAGAAATTCGCTTACAAATCTATTACGACCAAAAATAAAATTAAACTGAAATGAATTAATTTATTTTTAATATATATTTAAAATTTTAAAAGATCGTTTTTCTTTATAGAAAAATATAAGGAATTTTCATCAAAAAATTACATAACACTTCATGAAAATAAACCTTAGCTTGTAATTCTGAGAAATAAATAGTAAGTAAGATAATTCTTTAACTCAGAAAGTGTAGATATAATTAGTTAGGTCATGAAGAAAAATAATTTCTATTACACATTGATTGTGGAAACTTTCCAGCATAATGGGAAAGCTTCCAGCACACATTTTCTATTCCTCATTAGCCTTAGTATAACACTAATAGCTTAAAAAAAAATTCCTCACAAGAATTTAAAGCAAATGTAGATGTAGAAAACTTTGTTATTTTTCTTTCCTTAGTAGTCTACTATCCTATGCATTAACAGAGGAACAAAACAATGTCGTTCTAAATCTTAACAAGTATTTTCTTAACTACAATAATACGCATAAATTATGAATGAATGCTTCTTTCTATCAATTGTGATCCTGTGAACTTCTTTAACAGCACACTTACCCACAGTACATCTTCAGGATGTTGGTGAGGTGTCTTTTCATCCTGAAGACATCTTGAAGATATCCTGGGGACAAGATGTGCTGTTAGGATGTTTCTGTGGTACAATATTACATGAAAAAACAAATAAAGTTATAATATTTATTAAAATTGCTTCAGAAAAAAAAAAAAAAACTTTTAATTCACAAGTTTAAATTAATTGCCGAAACGTCAGTGACGGCTTCCACATGAAAACTCAAAAAGGTTTTGGGTTCTGTCTGTTTGTGTACCTGCTGTTTGTCTGTCTCGCGATACCGGCCGCAAAAGTCATCTTATTGACTCGAAACTTGGTACACATGTTCATGAGCCGCCACAAGAAATTATCTGTATAGTTTTGGGTGTGTATTCCATATGTAATTCGTATGCAGGCACACGCCAGGCAGCCCCCCCCCCCCCCAGAAAAACATCTGGTTATGTAGCGAATTAATCATTATTACCGAAACGTTAGTGCAGGCCTCCATACGGAGACACAAAAAGATTTTGGGCTCTGTCTGTCTGTAACGTAATCTGTTTAGGTAGAAAGTCAACCGAGTCAATATATACATTATATAATAATAAATAAATAAAAATGGCCTGTTAAATATGTGATGCAAATAGGACGTTGAGGCTACTGATCTGAAGATCCACTAGTAGCTAAGTCAATCGACCACATATCTAACTATGCTAACTAGCCGCACAGGGATACCTAACAGAGGATGTATACCACAGAATCCCAAATATAAGAAACAAAAGAATATGATACATACATGCAACCACAGTTAACTATTCTTTCGAAAACCGGCATAAGCAGAAGCTCTGTTTCATCTACAGATTCCCCTGTCCAAAAAATTGTACAATGAAAAATGTACTCGCCAGTATGATATACCTTTACATACACTGCCCAGTAGTAAAAACGCAGCGCTCAACTTCCCTCTGGTAAGAAATGGAAGCCGAGTGCAAAATAGCCCTTTTTGCCAACTAACCCCTGTCTCTCTCCCGAATAAAGAACGCGATCGGAATGATTAAAAAATGCATACATTTAGCAGATCCATGTTTTTTATTTTTTTTCTTTCTCTTACAAATACAATGGCAAAGGAAATATTGTTATTAAGTCAAACTTTTTGAATTTGAATAATTTGTAATATTTATATATTTTTAGGACCCTTGAATCCAAAACAAATTTTCCTTCGGTTTGTTTGTGCGTTTCTCTAACTGTATGTCTGGTACTCTATTATTAGCATAATTTAAAAACAAATATAAGCAGGACTTTTCTATACTTTGTCATCCATTTTATATCACCCTTTGTCCCTTCATTTTACATAAAAATGTTCTAATTAATTATTTTACTCTATCATGTGCAATTTACTTGATAAAACAAAAGAGAAAAAAAAATAGAAAAAGAAAAAGAAAAAGAAAAAGACAAGAGATTTCTTTTGTTTTACAGATTATCAAACTAAATTGCTAGGAATAGATAAATATATTACTTTGCTACTATTTCTGTCAGAAACTCTTCAAAACAGGAGAAAATAAAAAATGAAATACTAAAAATAACGTAAAAAAAAAAAAAAAAAAAAAAAAAAAAACAGCATTAATCAATGAAATTGTTATTGAAAATATATTTTCAATAAATCTTTATTTCAAATGAACGATAATGAAAGGGATGTAAAGCTCAGAGTAAACCAATTGCTAAATACGCACTCACACATACATATATATATAAATCCTTTTGTAATACATTTTATATATCGAAAAATGTCTTTTCATTTTCCGTTCGTTATTAACCAGGTTAAATCAAATTGTATTTATATTTTCTGAGAAAGTATTCTTATAAAAATTTCATGTTATTATTTGAATATAAATTGCCGAGCTAAAACAAAACTGTATTTATATTTTCTTAGAAATTCTTATACAAATCTTCTGTTATTATTCAAATATAAATTACGCAGTATTTATTTATCAGATATCTTTATTTCCAGAATGCAGCTCCTTTATTTAATAATTTTTATTTATGTAATTTTTACTGTATCTTTCTTGATTACCAGATATCTGATTAATCTAGATTAATATTTTAAAAGATATTAACACCACTGAAATGGAACTGATTCTGTGTTTCGAAAACCACCAGAATTTAAAAATATTAATAATAAAAAAAATCATGTAATTATTCTATCTTTAAATAATAATAATAACAAAATAGTAATGATAATACATAATAATAAACTGTAAACTTTCAGAAATAATCTTGTAAGAAATTGGAATTTTAAGTTAATCAGATAAATTTAATTGTTGTAATTACATATTTTGCATCTTTAGCTCAGCTGTGGATAAATTTGGTATGTAAAAAACGCGTTAGTTATTTGTGTATATTAATGTATGATATTGAGAATTGTGAAAAGGATAAGCCCAATAGTATATTTATCGTATAAAAAAAAAAAAAAGCTGTATGCTGTATAAAAAAGGCTGTATGGTTTGTGACTCATAAAGTTAAAAAAAAAAAAAAAAAAAAAAGTTGTGTATAAATATCGCACAACCGCTTTTATCCTGAGGTCCACATATCCTCGCTTCTTTTTTATATAAAATTTAAATAATTTAATGTATTTAGATTTTGACTAGACAAATGAAAAGCTGAATTATGGGGCATTAAAGAGATATCGATATATTGCATCACAAAACTAGGCTTACTTACGAAATAAATTAGTTGTTTTATCTAGAATCGGCAAATGGCTTCAAAACACAGTGGTCAAAAAGTAAGTCATTTTCATAATTGATAAAAATGTCTAAACTCTTCACAGAATGAAAAGTTATAGCATTGTGGATTATTAAACCTCTACAAGACCATCAAATTTTAACTGTGCTATACTTAAGCAGAGTTTAGTAATTTAGTAATTTAAAATTTCGTAATTTAAGGTTCGTGCAAATGAACTTCATTTACTTTAAAAAAAAAAAAAAAAAAAAAAAAAAAATCAATAACCTATAATGATACCACATGTGTCTAAAAGCCATGAAAGTTTATTAATGTTATTATTATAGCATCAGGCGCGAAGAGGGTAAAAGTGATGATGCGTTTTATGTGCTATGCTTACTCTTATTTTTTACTCTATGTTGTGTTGTGAAGTTCAAGAAAAGTTGTTTGTTAGTAAGGGCCTAGGTCTGGCTGCACTGTCGTCAGTGAGAATTTTCTATGGGGTCCTAGAAATCAATCAAGTTAGTTTATTGGACTATTGTACTTTTACAGCTTCTATTTCATGTAAGAGTGTTTCTAGTAAAAAGAAACAATAAAGTAAATGTGTTTGCCATAGTTATACATGCAATACTCATAAAAAAAAGGAGTGCTATGTCCTATATTTGCTTATTAGAAGCAATGAAAATTAATCCATCTTAGTTCCAAGTAAAAGAAGTAAAGAGTTGAAGAGAAGAGCTCACCATATATGTCCAAGTAGGCTTATTCGGTCTTGCAAGCATTCACCGAAACGGTAAAGTCTGTCGTTGCGCCGGGAACCTCACATGTCATGTTTATAAAAATTGCTTAAAAGTTGAGAAAGGCATATATATATATTATTATTTAATGTGTTGCATTAAAATTTAGAAAAATAAATTTATCATTTATTGTAAAATTATATATATATTCTTTTGATGCAATAGACTTATACTAATCTACATGTGCTAGGACTTTTATTTTGAAGGCTATCTACACGTGTTTATATCTGATATATACTTTTAAAACGTTAAAAATCAGAAGCGTAATTGAAAAAGACATTTTCATACAGTTGGTAAGTTTATTAAAAAAGAATGGAGATTCTTTATCTTCTTACAGACACGTCAATATTTTGATTTATTCTGAAGCATTGTTAGTACCCATCCTTTCTTCACACCACTTTTCTTGAAGGTCTTTTTTTTTTCTTTTAATTTCATCATAATTATATGTTGGGCAAAATTTCACTGCAAATAAATAGGGAGGAGGTGAAGGACGGATACTAACTGGTATTCCAGAATGAATTGAAATATTTGCATGTCTCTTAGTTTCTGAATACTCGGTTCAGTAATATTTATGTATTTGAATTTCTTTCTTCGCTTTGTTATGTAGAACATACTACTATTTTAAGGAAATATCATAGTACACCTTATAGAAGGAATAAGACACAGCACACTACATAAAAACAAATAAACTAACTAACAACAACAAAAATAGCATATTTTAAATTACAATAATAGTTTCAGTAAATACGCTGTTTTAAATTATGTATATTCTTTTCTTGATAAGATGAGATTACTATCAATTAGATAAGTAACTAAAATTATTCTACGCTCCTTTGGTCAAGGGCGTTAAACTACATTTTGGGTACTGGAACATCTTGTATATCTTCTGCTCTAGATTTATCTTGTAGCTTGGTTAACCGTTGTTAAAAAAGTAAACAAAAACAGCTGACTTGGTTACTCTGTAAACCAACTGGCCACTAACTGCAACTGCTACATTAATGTTTCAGAATACTTTTTTTTTTTTTTTTTTTTAAATATATAAGACACGAGTTAAATGCAATTTCTAAACATAGAGTTTTCGATCAATAAAATATAATAATAAAAATTATTTGAGCAAGGTAGTTATTCTTGCTCCAGATTTAGTTGCTTAAAAACAAATTCCAAGTAATAAAAAAATATATTTAATCATTTTCAAGTTACTTTAATAATGTTGGAAATTTTAGATATTTTAAAATTTTCTTTTTATGAGCTTTTATATATATACATAAAATATCGTATATTTTTCGAGAAAAATGACATATTTAAAGTTACACGTTTTATACGTATTTATATATATATATATATATATATATATATATATATATATATATATATATATATATATATATATATATGTATATATATATATATATATATATATATATGTATATATATATATATATATATATATATATATATATATATAGATATAGATATAGATATAGATATATATATATATATTCTTTTTCTTGAAATACTATATGCAACATATAAAGATACCATTTTACTGTGAGAAAGATATTAATATATTATAATATTTTTTACTATAGATCATTAAAATGTGAGAACTTTCAAACATAAGTTGAATAACGCATTCTTCATATTTCAAATAATAGTCGTCAAAATAAATCATTTACAACAAATATTCCATTACATCGAACAAATGAACTGCCATAAAGGCAGATATTTCAAGAAACAAAATTGTTAGCTATGTATTAAGCAAACGGAAATCAATGCATTGTCTAGATATTTTCTCTTATTTCGCCCAGAAAAATACATTATTCTGGCATTATTCAAATATTTCCAACTGTCGAAAATTTTGATCGTTTGCAACACATTGGTATGCAGTGATGCACATACGTGAATGAATATATTTATTTAAGCATGTGCGAAAACTTACAGACGTACATGTATATAATATATCGTTCATTATATTATAATGATGATGGAATGCTGATGGATATGAAATTAGATTTCAGTTCATTTAAAAGTTTTGATTTTATAATTCATGCATTCGTTTGTAATTATTAATAATTTTCTCCTACATTGTTAAAAAATTAACTAAATTTATCTAATCAGAACAACGAGAAAACTATTTAGTCGCAAGAACATATTCCTCTATATCTCGATAGTAGTTTTTTCGAAAATGTGTACCAAGGCACACAGATGTGACTAAAGATCATTTAAATTGAATTTGAGGACAAATTTCACGGTTTCTCAGAATCGGGGCAAAATGAATAAATCACTTTAAACTGCAAAATTTCAATAATGTTTATGTAGAAAGTATCTGAACTCACTTATTACAGTTTGTTTTTTATACATACAATAAATTATTATAATAAAATATTAATACCTTTATGAACGGGTCCCAAAATGTGTTATGATTTTTAGAGAACAAAGAGTAGATTCCGAAGACTGTGTGGTCACCCTAGACATTGGAAGATTCTGTATGCCCCATGGTATATTAAAGAAATATTTCTTTAGCTATGAAAGTTAATAGAGCTTATCTTTTATAAGATTTCATTATCGGTAAACTCTTCTTTTCTTTTTGTCATAACAACATTAGTATATTAACAGTATTTATATTGTAAAGATTTGTTCATGTTATGTATATTATTAATTTTGAATGTTTTTGCAGTGGATGTACGTAAACAATATTTATTTTCAAGTAAATAAAAGGTATATATTTCCCACTTTCCACCAAAAAATAAAAAATAAATCAAACGTATTATATTGAACAATCCTGTTCTAATATTAAATAAAAAAAAAATATGTGCCATTAAAAAAGCAAAATCAGAGTCTACATAGAAATATAATGAAAGATACTTTTGTAACACAATATTTGTGTGAACTGGGATACTCTATCCTCATCAAAATTAAGTGTAAAAATAGAAGATCTTTTCTATTGAGAGAAATTGACGAGGAAATGGTAATTTAACTTTAAAGTATGAAACTTAATTATTATAACTTATTTTTCAGAATTTTTTTATATAGTGTGCCTACACTTACTTGTAGGATTTCAAATGTGCCCCATCTTCAATAAGTCTAAAAACCACTGCTCTGTAGTGAAGAAGAATTCATTTAGTCTTCGCTTTGTCCTTCCGTATGAAATGATAGGTTGTTTGCAAATTTATTTATTAGAAATATATCGCAATATGAAAGACATTGAAATCTAATGTTTTTATTATCTCTTTGTGATCTTTGAAAGTTCTCTTGAACGAAGTATTTTATAAAACGATTCTTCTTTTTTACATATTCCTTTTGATAAAACCACACAAGAAGCCTTCATAGATCTCTAGAAAGAACAGAACACTTTTAGAAGAGAAATCGTAATTTGAAACTGCTTATTTTGAAAATACACGAATCAAATGAGACATGTAATCTTGATGTGGCAACGCGAAGTCTTTCCTTTTGAAATCGCATAATATTCAAAGAAAAGTAGCTAGAAATTATTCTGTTTTTTATTCAATGACAATATTGACTTTTAAGGTATATTACCATCATTATCGATTTTAGCCTTTATCAATCCACGGCAGGATGAAAGTCCCCCCCCCCCCTAGGTGATTTCAAATTGCCCCGTTTTCTGCAATTCTTCTCCATTCTTCTCTTTAAAATTTGACACTCTCATTTCTCCAATAGTACTGTTATAACTTTCTCGGACTTTTTTTTCATCCAATATCCAAAATATGACATTGGTTGTCCATCTATCTCCGTTTCTTCTGGCAAAGTGCCCAGCCTATCTCCACTCTAACTTTTTTACTCTACAAATGACATCCGTAACACTGGTTTACTCCCTAATCTATGTGTTTTGCTTTTTGTATCTTCGGGTGAATAGCTGCAAGGTATATGAATATATTAAAAAAGTGCTTATTAATTCATTGTAATAAGTTTGTCATAATTAAGTAAAACTACGTATTAAAAAAATATTATATGAGGGACTACCAATCTTAAATAACGTCTGACAGAAGGTCCTGAATATTATTATATTATATTATATGTTTTAATTCATTCATATTTTTAGCGAGTGGATTAGCATAAATTTGTAAATTGAAAGATTTAAGTATGAGCTAAAATACTCTCATAAGTATATTAAACCAATTGCAGTACGATAATAAAAAAAATAATACGTATTTAACAGCGGCATAATATTTACATGAAAACACTCAGTCGCATATTATACATTTTATACAACCCTAATTTGAAAACTTTCTGTGATTCTGTTTTATCTAACCCTCATCTATTTTTACTATAATGTTTTATTTTGATAAAAAATAAAATAAAAAATAAAAAATAAATAAAATTTTGTTTTAATTCGTTAGCGCCTAGTGTCCTCATTTGAGGACAGCTAATAAAATGTCACGTATATGTTTTGTGAATTCTTGAAATGATTTCTGCTTTTTTGTGACAGTTTATAGCGTCACTCTAAATGATCCCTGAAAGTTTTATGCGCCTACTATTAATTATTATTTCATAATTTGGATAGTCATTTTATGATTTTTCATTCGTCACACATATATTTGCTTTTTGCGCAGGTATACTAACTTAAATCAAGTTGAATAATAATATATATTATAATACTTTATTTTCGAGATCTTTGTAAACATATAATAGGAAATTAATCTGTTATCTCAAAGTTTTTCTACCTTGAAGTTTTCTCGCTAGAACACTAAAGTCAATAAATGATGATAGACTTTAAATTTAAAACTATCAGAAAAATTGTTTAAGTTAATATATTTTACTTTCAGTTCTCCATATTAATTTAGAAGTGAAATAATCAGCTAATAATATTTTAAAAAATTAATTCGGGCGTTAATGGGTTAAAAGACTCTCTAAAACCGCACGCAGTTTTAAGTATTATTTTCTTTCTAAAACTATTCACTATTGGGACAATGAGGAAAAAGATTATGAGAAGAAATCGCAATGTTTTCATGTGCTAACTTTATAAATTTATCTTTTCAAGTTTATGCGAGAGAATCGAGCTAAAAAATTATAATTTAAAATTAATCTTTTATATTTGCAAATAGCATTTTCTCAAATGTTTATTTTTTAAAGCCGGCCTTTTAAATTAAACATGAAAGCAATTCGTATTTTCTAAAATCATTTTAAGTTTTTTCGTCACATTTTAACTAACGTTTGTCGGTATTGCCTGGTAGTATAAGTAACTTACATAAAAATAAACTTGAATAACAAATTTGAAAGATACGAACTGATATTTTACTAATTTTAAAGTATTTTGTGCTCTTAATTAACTTATTTATCAGTTTAATAATGTCAGTTATGTCACCAACATGTATATATATATATATATATATATAATAGATAACGTAATACAATTTAATCTTAATATTTAGCAATTAATAGAACTAAAACAATAACAGCACACTAAAATATAGAACTGAAATTAACATAGAGCAAAGAATGACACAAAAAGTTGCGATATAGATTAAGAACTAATGAGTTACGATAGTAACTTAAAATACTTACGCCGACCTGAATGATAATAAAAAAGGACCATTTAACTTATGAGCGAGAAAACAAATAATGAATTGGATATAAATGCTTAAAATTAGTAGCATAATTATCAAGGGGCGCATACTTCATAAAGCTTGTGAAAGCCGTAACGATTTCGTAAAACGATATTGCTAATCATAGCAATTTATATCATTTCACACCCCGATCGAAGTAGCAAAAACCATAAAGAATGAGAAATAAGTGAAATATTAAATTAAAACAAAGATTAAATAAAGATTAATTAAAATGTTAATGGAAACCAAAGTGATAACATGAAAGAAGCAGAGTGACCACATGTATAACAGTTAACACAAACTGGAGAAAAGGATGATGCCAATATACATATATATATATATATATATATATTTAGATCGATCTGATAAGTTATACATACATGTAAGATAATATGAACGTTATTTTAAAGATATTTTTTTCTTTCACAAGAACAATGTTCTGACACAATAAGCAATTGATATATTAATACATAGTATTAAATTATAATGAAAACGGAAAATTTATTAAACGTTTTTGCACTAGCACAAACAAAAATGTGAAAATATAAACCATAATTTAAGTTTTAATAATAACTCTAGGTAATGATTTACCAGCTATTCCCTGCGAATTTATTTTATTTTCGAAGGCAAATACTAAGTGCAACCCCAATAATGGATAAAATCAACTTACGCCTGATAATTCAATTTAGATAGAAAACAATTAAATGATAATAACAATTTATAAGCTGTAACAGAAAATAATTTGATTACTTTTTGCGTTGCACGTTAATACTTGATTACATGTATATTTCAAAATTATATTTTCTCTAATCATCTTATTTTGCGAGGAGAGTCAATGCTCTGTTAATTGACGGTATTAATTTCTAATTTTTGGAAAAAAAAAATTATTGAATTTAGTTTATCGTTAATGTGCTTTATTCTACCGTAATACAATGATAAAATATTGTTGTAAATTATAAAATATTGTTAGATTGCGTATTAATTATAGCATTTTCTTAAAATTTATATAATTGTGAAATTTATAAATGTAAATTGCATTATAAATTTTATATACTATTAGATAAATAAATATTTTATCATTAAATTTTCGTTTATCACATTTGGTACAAAGTTTAGGCACAGTTTACTTTTATATATGAGTTAATTTATCAGTTATTATTTCTCAAATAATGTTTAAGATAATATACTATTAAATTAGTTAAAATATGAAAATATATTACAACATACATTTAATAAATAAGTTATAGTTAAATACAGAGTTAAAATTACTTGAAAAATATTTTTAAATACTTGAAAAATGAAAAAATAATATTGAGGTGAAGCCAGTATTTTTTCTAAATTAAAGAAATATATACGAATATATATATATATATATATATATATATATATACAGGGTAATTCAAAAGTCACAGAAAAATTAAAATTACTTATTATTCAAAAAGTATTGGTCATAGCACTATGTGCTTTTTATTGAGTAACAAAACATTTATTGGGAAATTAGTTTAAATTTTCTTCATGAGGTGGCACTATAACTGAAAATTTACTCTTTTTTAGTGTTTACAGTGGTTTACTATTTGTATAGTACCTTCAACAACGTAACTAGGACAATAAATACTCAATGTAATTACCGCCATTTGTTTGAATGAACCATCAGACGTTGCACAATGGAAAATCTCGTAAAAAAAAACTTTAGTATTCTCAATATGGCGTCATTTGATCAGACGAATCTGTTTAAAATGTGAGGGGATACTGTGAACACAGCGCGATATATTGGTGAAAAATGTAACTAAAATTTTTCTTTCAGGTATATATATATATATATATATCTTACTTTTCTGTATATTCCAGTTAAAAACACATAGAACTGCAGTCAGTACTTTTTAAATAATGATTTTTTAAATTTTTTTCTGGGACTTTTGTATCACCCAATATATATACATACATATATATAATAATTCATTTAATAGTAAATGAAGAGAACGAAGAATAATCAGTCAAGTAAATCACCATAGAAACATACACAGACCAAACAAAATAACTAGTTGTCTTAAATAGATTTAATTTTTAATATATATATATATATATATATATATATATATATATATATATATATATATATATATATATATATATATATTAATCAGATACGATATTCAAAACGTAGACAACTTGAGTATTCGTATACGCCATTAATTCGTCTATATATAGAGGTAGACTTGTTTAATCGTGCAACAATAATTTTAAGGATGGCTTTATTCGGAGAACAAAAGTAGCAGAAAAGTATCGTGTTCCATAATGATTAAGTTTTATTAGGGATGATTAAGGCCAATGGGCATAGATTTTGATTTTCGATTTTCCTATTTTTTAGTGCATTACTTAGATAAATTCCGTTAAATATGCATAAAAGTTTAAAATTTTGGCTTCAAAATCATATAAGACACATCGGTTAAATGCGTGTTTAAGAATCTCACAAAACACTTTTTAATATTTTGCAAGTTTGTATACTTTTAGGGTAAGTTCGCAGAACATGATATGGATAATTAAACAGAACACAGAAATTTTCGAGAAAATTAACAGCATTTTAATAATATTTGACCAAATATTTTTTCTTAAACATATGAACAAATAACGAATTTTCCATAAAAAATAAATTGTGCTTATTGTTATATCTAACTATAGTAACACACACACATATATATATATATATATATATATATATATATATATATTATTTATTTACTTATTTACTAGCCACCTTCGGCGACCAGCTGGTTCGCGATCCCTGAAAAATCCGACTTTACGAAACTCCCGCTCGGTGGAGCCTGCGGCGCCTTTTTTCCCGTTTCAGTTCTAATGAAAGTTTATTGATATATCGTGAAAATAGCTTATTGGAATCGCTGTAAATTTCCGTGCGGTAGCGCCTTCAGCGCCTGATCTTTCAAATTTCTGACTTTAGTTAAGCCCCGCTCGGTGTTGCCTGCGGCGCCTTATCCCCGTTTTATAACTTACAACACCTTCCTCGCTCATTAGAATATGAAATATTGAAATTTTAAAATATTACAGCGCAATCTAGCGGTAGAAATTTCTGTAATATATTGTTCAATTCCAAATCAACAAAGGTTTCAAATGATGTATTACTTATGAAATTATTTTAATTAGTAGCTGAGATACAAAAGAAAACCTAATGAGGAAACCTTAAAACGTGTAAATCAGGTGAAATCTCCAATTCCACTTTCGAGAATATAAAAATGAAATTATACTAATTAGAAGCTGAAATACAAAGATAATACATACATTTTTTAAAAGATTTGTGTCTGACTTATCTGTGCTTTTCTCCAAAACTTGCTTAATTCCGGGCTATATACAGTTAAAAATTATTAGTACGAAATGTGAGCGAAAATCTGAATTTGAAATTCTGTAAAATATAAAAGAATAAAAATTTTCTGGTTTTCTCCGAAAGTTTCGTACAGAATTTGAACGGCTTATATCATTTTAATAGCCTGCAATAAAAATACTTTAAAATATCTTTTGAATGATGTATTATGTATTACAATAATGAATATCTTTGATATATTTTAGACTCAAAATGGCTAATCTATCAAGGGCGATTAACGATTTCTATTGAAATCCTTCTAAAATTTAAGAATTCTAAAACTGCTTTTTTACAACCGAATTCAAAAAAAAAAATGGAAAAAAAAATCAATATTATTCTGTTAAAAGTAACATTTGGTGTCATTAACAGATGAAATAAAAATGAATTTAAATAAATATAATATGTCTATTTATTTTATTTTTAAAGCTATACTTTAGATTTTTTAACTGCATACAGGTGAGCCATAATGACGGGCAATTTCGAAGTTCTGCTTTTGATCGATTTTAAATTGAAAAAATTCAAAAACTGCTTTTTTTATTTCCAGTAGTTTGTTACGTGGGCGAAAAACGGAAAGCAATTTTTCCGGACCGGAAGAATAGTCAGTCAGCATGTCTAGCACCTGGCACTGAAGAATCTTTGATAAATGAAATAACTGCCTGTTTCCAACTAAATTTCATACTTTAGTTAATTTTAAAAAATCTAATTGCTGCAGAGATAAGCCACTTGCACTCTTAGATTCGGAAAAAAATCTCCTTTCATTTGGTACCAAATTCGTAACAATCGAACTAATATTTCTAATTTATTTTCCACATTTTCTGATTTTAACTCCGTTAAAATATCTATTTTTATGCAATGGCGGTGAATTCTCAGTCATTGAGATCGCTGTTTGATTTGACATGGGTCGACATTTTAATTAATATCTCCGGAACTAATTAAAATTTTTAAATTCTTTTTTCACTATGCACTCGGGCAGGCTTCTGAGCACCCGTATGTCAAATATTGTAGTTCTGCGTTCAATAGGGGCTGAACGTATAGATGCTCAGACAGACAGACAGACAGAGAGACAGACAACTTCTTTAATTATTATAGATAGATAGATTTATCTATAAAAAAAGAAGAAGAAGAAGAAGAAGAAGCTCAATGTTTGAAATCAACCACGAATGTAAATATTGCGAGCTCGTTTATTTCAACAGGCGAATTAAATTTTTGCATAATTTTGCTTTCGTCTTATATAATTGAATCATCGTCGATTGGACATCTTCATTTTTCCTGTTTTTGAGAATGACGAATACAAGAATTTCGAAGCCATTGGTTTCGCCAGTCTCCCAAGATACGAGCTGGCTTGATATTTCACCAAAATGAACTCATTTATTTTGTATTCAAGGTGATCAAGTGGCCTTTGATATTACGGGGGATTTGTTGTTAACATCTTTTTGAGGTCCTTCGGTGCTCGTGGGAACTGTCGAATCTCTCTCGTCATCTCTTGACAAGAGGCTGGAGGTGAAAGCTGTTTACCAAGGAATAGTTCTTGAACTAACATTTAAAAAGACAAATTTATGCCATAGCTATATCATAACTATGTAAACTAACCTCACTGAAAACAGGAATATCCAACACAATATGGATACCACAGGATTCCAAATATCAGAAACAAAATATCATGATACATGCATGCAATCACAATTATACACTGTTTCGATAAATGCATAAGCAGCGACTTAATTTGATCTACATGTTCTCCAGAAAAAAATTCACTAACTAACCAGAAAACTATGAAACAGATTTTTCACAGTGACAGAAAAAAAAGGGTTTTGCCAACTAGCCACTTATGGCAAGTAACCCAGGTCTCCCTAATATTAAATACCTCTAGGGGTGAGTCACAGACCTTCGCCAATTTCCCATTGCGCAGCATTGGTGCGACGTAAAACTCAACCAATCAACCACCCAAATATTAAACTATATCGTGTGACTTCAGAATTCTTGTTTTGATGGAAATGGTTCAATTGGAGGACATCCAAGGTGGTTAAAATTAAAGTTTCACGTTTCATGAGATGCGCTTAAAGACTATAAAATAGGTTCTTAAACTTCCACAGGTGAATTATAAAGAGAAAAATTGTAAATATAATAAAAAAAAAGTCTCATGGGTAATAAAGAAGCAATTTTAACATATAATAATTAGTTTTTAATATCGTGTGCATCATTATATTTTTTTATTTGTCATTTTTAGAGCAAAAATCTATCTGGTGGTTGTACAAATAGTCCTGAAAATTCAAAGGCGCAAAATACATATGAATAAAATATTAATTTTGATACTCTGAACTTCAAATACTCATTAACAAAAATTCAAAGACTGAAAATTCCAATTCTGAAAGAAATTAGAATATGATGATAATATTTCAGATATCTTTAATATAATGTATTATGCATTTTTAAGTTGTACCGATATATACATATCACATATTTTGTTCACGGGTATTTTTGCTAATAGATCAGTCAAATTCCCATATTATTATTTTGTACAATATCAGTGCTGAATTTCATTTACCGTAGTATTTTTTCGCAAATTAAGGAGTGCGTTAAAGATGTTGTTAATTTCGACTATTGTTGAAAATGATTCATTAAAAAAAAAAAAAAAAAAAAAAAAACTTTTAGAATATATGTATGTATTTATGTTGTTGTTAAAGCAAAGGTTAGAATTCAAAATGGGAATCCTCTTTGGCAAAAGGAGGGTACAACATTTCGGAAGAATACCAGTTTACTTAGTCAAGCTTTATTTATGTATTTTGTATTACTAGTTTTTTTTTTTTTTTTTTTTTTGGTGTCCCTATATATATTTATTTATTACTTTCGGGCCTTGTATACAAGTGGCACACTATATATACTGGACTTTATATGCAAGTTGTAATGATTAAAACACGATTCATTTCTTTGCGGATATTTGAGTATATAAGTATAGACATTGAAAATTTCAAATGTATTCAAAATGATATGAAAACTAAAGCCACTTTTATATAAATTTCTTTCCGTTAATTTCAACATCATTACAAAATTCCTCTTAAAAATGTTTTTACAACTGAATGAGCTGTACGATTTTGAAAATTGAACGCTGTGCTTAGAAATCATATACTAAAATTAAAAATGCAAATGTGGGCCATATTATATATACATAAAAAATGATGGAAAAAATGATAAAAAACGTTCTTCTATATTTCCTGATGACAATATTTAATCTACTAGGGGGCTCTGCCCCGTGCTCGCTCCGTTCACCAACCCCCGAGGGAGGCTTCGCCTCCTCCTAACTTACTTTACTTATTAACCCATGCAAAGCTCTACCCGCCTATTCGATGCTTTACTTTTCACTGGATAGTAATATTGATAGTGCATAACAAAAGGCAAATGCAGAAAAATATTATAAAAACCCCATATTCAATGTCAAATTGAAAGACATAATATTTAATACCAAATTATTTATTTTTATATATTTTCATGAAAATTATGCTAAAAACCAGACCTTTTTTTTTTTTTTTTAATAGAAAGAGATCCGTAATATCTAGACCATTTTATGTTACAGCTTTCATATATGACCCTTTTTATTTCTTTGTTACGACCATGGATCCGGGCTGCGGTACTCCATTCGGTAGAGCGCCGAACTCGTAACTGGAAGTTTGTGGGTCCGATACTCGAATCGGCCAAATACCCTCGTGTACACTAATGATGGCTATTGTACGTAAAATCCGTCTTGGCGGCAATGTTCCTCCCAGTTCCCATCAAAATTGTATCTCTGGGAGTCACCAAAACGGGGAAAGCATCCTCTCCGTGGAGGATGAAAATTGTGATGGCATGTCTCCGGAACATACCAAGGGGGGCATCCCAGACCGTTGCCAGTTAACAATAACGCAGTACAGGTGCAACGTTAAACCTAACCTGCATACAGACAACGATGGATAATATTTTAATTATCCCATGCAAAATGACTTCAATACAGAAGCATAACGCCATAAGAGAAACTTTTTTCAAGGTAGCAAAAAGAATACTTTTAGAAACCAGTTATTTTTAATCAGTAATTTCGTTAATTTAAGTTATAGAAATCTCTAAGCAACTGAAATGTCCTCCTTGGAGAATTCGGAACACATTGATACCTCACATGAGGCGAATCTACCCTCCGCAGTAACTTTTTTCTTTTTTCTTTTTTTTCTTTTTTTGCAATATATAGAGGGAAAAAAAATATAAATAGACTTTAAAGACAAAAAGAAATGCTGTCATTTATACAGTCAGATATTATTTCATTATTCATAAAAAAAAAAAGAAAGAAAAGAAAAGAAAAGAAAATAAAGAAAAATGTTCTTATAAAAAATTTTTGAACATCATAAAAGACTACAAGTAAGAAAATTAATTTTCTAAAAGAAGAGAAAAAAACCTTACTAATAGCAACACTCACATTTATTTTACAACCATGGGTCCGGGCCGCGGTATTCCAATCGGTAAAGCATCG
Organism: Salticus scenicus; assembly: GCA_963930645.1. Classification (NCBI taxonomy): domain Eukaryota; kingdom Metazoa; phylum Arthropoda; class Arachnida; order Araneae; family Salticidae; genus Salticus; species Salticus scenicus. Next base: position 252,997,942 of record OZ005649.1, read on the forward strand.
AGCTCATAATTTAAAGGTTTCGGGTTCAGTACTTAAGCCGGTCAAAGACCATCATGCACACGAATGGTGTCTGGTGAACATAAAATCCGCAGTGGTGGCAAAGTCCTCCCTGTTCCCATCAAAATTATACCTCATGGCATCACTGAAGCGGGGGAGTCTCCCCCTCAGTGGAGGATCAAAATTGTGATGGTATGTCTCCGGAACATCCCTAGGGGTGCGTCCCAGACCGTTGCCAATTACCCATATCGCAGTACTGGTGCGACGTTAAATGCAACCTATCTACCTTCAACCATGGATCATAGTATGATTTTCCCGTGTACAATGACCTCATGACAGAAAAAACAACGTCACTGGGATAAACTTTTTTCAAGGTGGCAAATAGAGTACCTTCATAAACCTGTCGTTTTTAGTTAATAACTTCCTTATTTAAAATGATAGAGATTTCTAAGCAACTGAAATGTCTTCCTTGGAGAATTCGGAACACATTGATACCTCTCATGACCCGAAAGACCCTACCCTTCGGAAGAAGATGCTGTCGCAGACAAAAAAAGTTGACGCCAGCGATAGAAACTTTTTTTTAATATATAAAAAATCATTTCTGTGTGTCTATTTAATTTTATTGTCATATTATATAGTCTTAAGGGTGTTTTTTTCTTGTTAATTAAAATTTTTATTTTGTGTTTGGAAAAAAAAAATATATATATATATTTATTTTGATTTCAAATTCATCTTTATTTTCTTTTAATGACATTCTAACAGAGTAATTTTTATGCAGATTTTTCTTTTATTGAACTATAATTTATCATTTTAAAGATTTATATATATATATATTTAAAAAAAAGAGAGGGGGTCCTTGTAGCCGAGAGGACGAGGACAGGCCTATCTTTCAGCAAGGATTCTGTGAACCTGTCTCCATTTTAGAAAGACTTATAACTAGATTTCGGGCCTAGCATATGTAGTTTGATTTCAAATTTATCTTCCTTTTCTTTTAATGACGTTCTAACAGTGTAACTCCCATGCAGATTTTTTCTTTTATTTAACTATAACACAGGCCTAGAAAAAGGAAGTTGACAAAATTTGATTTGATGATTTTAGCTTATCTTTATGTTTTTCGATGAGCTGAAACCGAAAATGCAGCCCATTTTTCTCTATCACGTATATATTTTTGTCAATACAGGGAGTTTACCGACACAATTTCTTACATATACCATCCTAACAATAGAATGGTTGGAAGGTTGGAATGACTTTACGTCGCACTAGTCCTGCGCTATTACAAAAACAGGTATCCATGATTAATTAATCCTGGAAACATACTATAAAACATGTCATATAATTATACTGGTGGAAGAGTAATGGAAGAAATTGTATTGGTAGGCACCCTGTATTGATACAAAATCTGTACATGATAGAGAAAAACTGGCTTCTTTTTCAGTTTCAGCACACCAAAAAACATAAAGACCAGCCAAAATTATGAAATCAAAATTTTACATGTCGAGCTGTGAATTTACCATTCTAAAGTTTTATGTTAAAAAAAATAATGATAATAAGAGGGATTGAGATCCTCGTGGCCAAGAGGATCTCTCTTCCAGGATTCTATGGATCAGGGATACCTGTTTCCATTTTAGAAATACTTTCAAGTGAATTTCGGGCCAAGCGTAAACGTTAACAATAAATAAATAAACAGGTAAATCTATATATTATGAACTTATTTATTTATTCATCTTAAATTTATATTATTGTTTAAGATGCTTCATTTTTCAAATTTTGATTGTTTATAATAGTCCTTAAATTGCGAACTGTCAATTTCTTTATAAGTTCTTTTAAATTATGAACTGTCATTTTTATTTCAGATGCTTTAAAATTTTAACCCTCATTATTGTGTAAGATGCTTTAAATAAAGAACTGTCACTGCTGTTACTTGTACCTTTCCTATATTTACAAATTTTGATAATTTATTCAGCATTCTTCTCCAATATTTGCATTTAACGATATTTTTTGTTTACGCTAATGTATACTCTATTCTCTCCACATGCAATATTTTCACGCTGAAAGAAGCATATTAATAACAGTTTTTGTTTCCTTACATTCGTGTTGACATACTCTAATTTAAAAGTATATTTCTGTACTGATAAGTATAAAGGATTTAAGTCCAAAAATGTCGATTTTGAGATAGGTACATACTCAGACCCAGAAAAAAATTCTCTATCGATTGGCATAAAGGATTTAAATCCATGTCATTTAGTCTTTGAGAAAATCCATTGGTAAATAATATAATAGTTTTAAAAAATTAAAGAACACGCTTTCATAGAAATGTGAACTAAAAAGCACAAAATATCTATCTTAGTATTAAAATGCAGGGTAAGAGAAAAGCGTGCGAGTGACACACCATAATATTTACATACATTTAAATCTTTCATTAAAATAATTTAGAATTAAACAAAAACCATTTTTAAAAAATCTCCCCTGACTGGGCTCGAACACTAGACCTCTAAGTTCGTGGCGCGGCTCTTTACCTCGCAGCGACAGCGTTCACGGACGAAAAGTGTTTTTTTTTACAATATAGATTTTTTGTTTGCTCCCAGAGTGGTTACAAACATACATACATACAGGTGAAGATAATAAAAGCGTGTTAAAAAAGATTCAAGTCAGAAATTTAGCATTAATCTTAGGTATAAAATATTTAATTCAATTATTTTCGTTTATTAAATGAAGGTTGACAATCACTGAATGGTATAAAGGGTATAAATTAACATAATACTTTTTTCCCAATAGATTCTTCTGATTAGTTTTTAGTTAGAATTGTTGCCTGAATGTATATTTTATTAAATAATCCTATTATTGTTCAATTTGTAAATAGTAAATGGAAATATAAACTTTTATATAGAACCTTTAGTTGTGCCAAATCAAAGGCGCCAAGCACCCTTAATAAATCTAGTTATGGATACAGTGATCCTTTTTTATGCAAATAAAAGATAAATGTAAGTACTTTTTATTTCCGCTATTTTTTGCATTTGTATATGAGATTTTTGGTGATATGAAAATACAACTATACACTTAGATACCTCTCTCCCTATATATATATATATATATATATATATATATATATATATATATATTGTGTAATTTTAGATTTTATTATGCTCGACTGTACTCTGTTTAACTCAATGTGTTGTTCATAAGGCGTGAATATTACAATTTATATTTAAGAATATACGACTCTACATCCTTTTAAAACGTATCGTAGAATTATATGTTATTCTGTAAAACGATTTTAAAATTGCTTTCAGAGATTACATGCATATTTAAAATATTAAAACACTTGTAGTTTTATTATTTTATTCTATGTTTTATTACATGTTTTAAAAAATATAGTAAAATGATCCAAAATGCACAGTTAAAATTTCAAAAATGTACAAATGTGAGTAAATGTATTTATATATAAAAATATGATAGATAATGTTTTTTTGTAGCCACATGAACTCCGGAGTCGCATTCTCCGCCATTTTTTAGGGCAAATTCAAGAATAAGAAATTTTCCTCTTTTCTGCCCCTACAATTTTTATAGAAAAATCTCTATTCTGCTTAATCATGATAACTTACTATGAAAATACTATGAAAATTTCTACATAAAAACACTGATGACTAAATAGTCTACATTTCTTTCCTGAAAGTGCCCTAAAAAAAGGACGGAGAATGCGACACCAGTGAACTAGAAAAATGCATTTTACTTAGTTATATTTGTTGATTAAAAAGCTTACGTTCACGTAGTAATTATTCGCTTTCTTGTCAATATTTATATTATTATTATCATCATTGCTTATTCCCTTTAGAGAAATGTATAAAAAATGTGAATTTATGCACTTTATTGAGCAAATAAATTATTTCTATTAAAGTTTGAACTAGAATTTTTAGTTATTAATTTAGTCCTACTGTTAGCCTGTTCGATCGTTTGTCTAACCACAATTCTCGTTAACACTTTCCAACAAGGTTGAAAAGTGTTAATGTCTTCGGTTTGCCTGTATGTCCGTCTGTCCGTCTGTCTATCTGTCCTCATTCTAACATCTGAAAATATTCGTGAAAATTCTTGAAACTCATATATATTTTATTCAAGTTCACTATCGCATGTACCCTATTAAAAATGAAGTGACTATCTTTACCGGTTAGTGTACAAAAAACACCCGAAAGTATTGTTCAAAGCATTGTGTTCTATGAGAGGTATTTCTATAAACCATATTTTAATACCGTTACTTTACACAAATTTTAATGAAATTGAAATATGTTGTTCAAGTCCACTAGCAGACGTTTTCCATTGAAATTGGAGTAAATACCATCACTGGTTTGTATACAGGGACACTCGAAAGTATTCCAAAGCATTGAGTTCTGTGAGAGGTATTTCTACAAACCAAATTTTAAGAGCTTTACATTGCACAAATCTTAATAAAATAAAATTATGTTATTCATATGCACAAAGAATGCTCTCTATAGAACACAGTATGATTAGCATTAGATTTACAGAGCCACACAAAAGTATTCAGTTACATTAATGGGTATTATTGGAAATTCACTGGAATTGCATTTTCGTTTATACTAATCGTTTTTATCACTTTCCAATAAGGTTGAAAGGTGTTAAGGACTTCGGTTTGTCTGTCTGTCTGTCTGTCTATCTACGCTTTAACTCCCGTAAATATTCATAGAATTTCTTGAAACTGATATATGATATTGAAGTTCACTAAAGGATGTTTCCTATTGAAAATAGAATGAATACCTCTACTAGCTTGTGTACAGGGATAACCAAAAATATTTCAAAGTGTCCTGCTCTATGAGAGCTATTTTTATGAACTATATTTTAATTCCTTTATTTAACACAAATCTCACAGAAAATGAAATGTGTTATTCAAGTTCACTATCGGATGTTTGCTATTGAAAATGGAGTAAATGTCACCGATGGTTTGTGTAAAGGAAAACTCTAAATTATTCCAAATCATTCGGTAAATAAGAGGTATTTCTATATACCAAATTTTAATAACTTTGAAAAAAGCTTAATAAAATCGAAATATGTTATATGTTATTCATATGCACAAAGGAATGCTTTCTACCTAATGTAGTATGATTAGCATTAGACTTAAAGGGCCACACAAAAATATTTAGTTACATTAAGGGCTTTTATTGGAAATTTGATGGAACTGAATTGCATGTTCGTTTACATTAAGCGATTTAACACTTTTTAACTTTTTTTTTAAGTGTGAGTATGATTTCAATTTGTGTATCTATCTGTCAGATCATCCATTTGTCTATCTATCCGTCTGCCCGCACCCAGCATCCGTAAATATTTTCAGAATAAAAAAAAATATATCTGTTACTCAAATTCCTATGGAAGGTTTCCTATTTCAAATGGCATTAACAGGTCCTGTGCAACTCTTGTGTACATTGTTCAGGGACACTAAAGAAAAATGCCAATGCATTGCATTTTAGGGCAGATGTTTTTATAAATTACATTTAAATAACTTTCTATCGTAACTATCATAAAGAAATTGAAATTTATTTTTAATATGCTAAAATAATATTTTGTATAGAATATGATTTTTCTAACCTTCAGATTTACAGGGCTACACTAAAATATTCAGATGTATTAATGGTTGTAATTAGAATAAAAGGGCTACGTTTTCTTTTATTTTAAGCAATTTTAATACTTCCTGCCAATGTATAAGAATGATGGAATTCAATAAGTCTATCTGTATACCTTTCAGAACTAATTTATGTCCGTTGTGTGATTACGTAGACAAAGAGCATTGAATGCTATGTACGATACAACAATTACGTACATTTGGAAAGTGCTAAAAATCAGTGCGTGCCCCATGATTATTCGTTCTTGTTTTTTTTAAATAATTTGAAAATGCTAAGAAACTGACATAAGATCACATATCTATTCCAGCTTCAATTTAGTACGTTCCCTCGAGTAACAAGCAGAGTTTCAAAGTTATTACAGATGTCCGTAACCTTAATATCAGAAATTTTTATATTAATTATGTGCGATTTAATATAACAAAATTACAATTTCTGAATAGTGGTATTAAACTTATTTTTTTGTTGATAGCAATTTGGCACCTCTGGGTACAATAAGTGCGGATATTAAAAAAAAAAAAAAATCTGTAAATGTTTGTACAATAAAGGTTATAGAATGTTAGACTGGAAATTTCATTATAAATATCTTTGAATACGCAACATGTTTCATAACATACAGGTTTAGTTTAAAAGTGATTTACAACCTATGCAAGTATTTCAAAAAAAAAAAAAAAAATATTTATATTTAAATATTATTTTTGAATGACTATGCGTGCAAAAGTAAGAGAATGTGATATTTATTATAATATTTCTGTTAAGAAATTTTAAATATTTAGATGTTTCTATCAGACGTTAATAGACTAATACAAAAATACAAAAGATTACTTCGAAACGATAAAAAAAAAAAAAAAAAAAGCAAATATCTAATTACGATATCTAATGATAAAAATTCATAACAATGCATTTAACTACATGAATCAAACCATTAGATAAAAATCTATTGGGACACTTGTACTATTATATATTAATTTACATTAACATATATCTATTTTTTGAAGTACATGCAGTAATATAAGAGATAATGCATATAAACTTTCCAAAAATTCTAAAAGCTGCAATCAGAAATAATTTCAGAAACAGATGTATTTTATATAATATGTTATTAAAACAGCGTATAGCAATTTAGGACAGCAAAAAAAAAAAAAAAAATGTTTGGTATCGCTTGAAATGCACTAACTATTGTTCTGACGTAACAGAAGATGTTTTGTGTCCCTGGTAAATATAAAAAGGATAAATGTTCTTTATACCATATTTTATACAGAAAATGCTTTTAATAAAAAAAAAAAAAAAATCTTAATTTTATTTTGTTTAGTGTATTATAATATAGTTAAACTGTACCGGCGAGACATGTCAACCATAGATATGATCTATTTCAATAATTTTGTATGTTTATGTACGTACATTATTTTTTTTGTTCTCAATAAAATGCTTCCAGTAACATCTCCATTTCATACACATTTCGAATACAGAGTTTGGAGTTCTGGGTGATATTTATTTATGAGTTATACTGATTTCCGTCTCCTAGTCGCTCACAGATCATCTCCCAAATATGATTTTTATTCAGGGCCCTTTAAGAATTGTAAATATATATTAAAAAAAAAAAAAAAACTAATTTCGAAATTTTGACCCCAAAACATTACTGTCCTCACCTTATATGAATAAGAGTAAATAATGCAATGACCACGAAAAAAGAAATTCCCTTTTTTCCCCTTTAATTTCACAAATTGGGAAAGGAATCTCTTTATTAATATCATTGGAATACGCATCGCATTCCACTAAAGGGATTACCTTAGGAAACCTTTTACTGTCTGATGATGGTTATTGACAAATCCATTTCTCCATCTCATTTTATCGCTCTTTTTATCCCATCTTATCTCTTTTCTCCGATTCTATAAATACTTTTCTTTGGATCTCTTATAAAAAAAAAAAAAACCGGCATTTATACAGAACATAAGTAAAGTATTTAGGTATAGAAATCTATTTCCAATTTGTAATCAGTTACGATTGTTAATATTAATAAATATAATAATAATTGTAAACTAAATAATACGGGAAGAACAATAATTAAATAAATAGGCCAATAATATAAAATGTATTGCTTTTATTTATCTATTGAAAAATAATACATAACACAAAACCCAACGCACAGATTAAAATTTTACTTTTAACAAAGTTTACGGAAATATTGTAGTTTAATTAATAATAATAATAATAATAATAATAATAAATTATTCAAGAAAGCATTTTTATTTTATAACACCAATTACCACAGTATTTAAAATTTAAATGTCTTACTTTGAGTTACAAATTTGAATTACACTTTACTATAATACATAACACAATATTATGCGCATGCACTTTTTTTTTTTTTTTTTTTTTTTTTTTTTTAAATATATATACGCAAAAAATATATTTGAACGCCAAATAATACGAAAAATACGATTATTTCTGCTTCTAAAATAATAATTAAATTGTTCTGTAGAGAAAAGGTTATCTATATTGTATTACATAATTCCTTATTCAGGTTAATTTAAATTGTCGTTTTCCTTATATTGTTTTGAGTGACAAAGACAACTATCTTACAATAATAAAAACTTGATACTAAGTTCCATTTTGTGAGATATTAATGATTAATCTATTTTCTACTGTGACAAACTATTTGCAGTTTTTTGAAAGGAATAAAGATTGTTTTTTAAATAAATAGATGCAGTAGTACAAGTTTAAACACAATGCTTTTAACTCAGCAACTTGGGAATTTGTCTTGATTCAGAATATTAGAAAATTGTTAAATTGTTCCAACGAACATTACACGTCACCATTAGTTAGTTTTGTGTCGGTTTCTATTACAAAATTTGCACAGACCCCTCTTTATGTAATGACTTTTCCACCATAATTCAAGAACAATAAACTTCCTATTTTTCGAACATACAGGGTGGCCAAAATTAAACTGACAGTGTTTACAGCGTTCTGTAGACCGATTTAATTACGCGAATGCCGCCAAATTTTGTAGGATGATTTAACAAGACGGGGGACGAAGGATTGCACTGAAAAATATATCAGTTCCAAAAGTCACCGCTAGGGGAATATGTGGCGCTGTGTAAAAGAAATGATAGTTCTAAAAAACGTAGAATCAATACTGAAATGAAATTACCTTTTATTTAGCACATTCAAATAAAGTTCAATGTGCCCACCGTTTTTGTGGACCACATATTGCATTCTGTGCACAGCAGCAGAAAGTAACATCTCTACAAGAATCTCCCGTACAATCCGAAAAGGGTTTTAGACTGATCCATTGGCAGATTCTTTCCAGTAAATCTCATAACCGGTCAACAGATCAAACTTCCCAACACTTGAAGTTACCGATTCATTTGAGGCGACGACTGAACAAGTCCTCAATAAGTGAAATTGCAGATAAAGAAACTTTATCACTTTTTATGTAATTTTTTCGCTTTTTTAAAAATTGTTACCACATTGAACTTGAATTAAATTGTTAAATGTACTAAATAAAAGGTAATTTTATTTCAATATTGATTATGCGTTTTTTAGAAATCTCATTTCTTTTAAACAGTACCTCATATTCCCCTAGCGGTGACATTTGGAACTAATATTTTTTTGTGCAATCCTTCGTCCCCCGTCATGTTAAATCATTCTACAAAATTTGGCGGCACTCGCGCAATTAAATCACTCTAGAGAACACTGTAAACACTGTCAGTTTAATTATGGCCACCCTGTACATATGTAAATGAAGCATTGTAAGCATGTCAAAAATCCGAGTTTAAGATTTTGATGTTTCTATACGTTTTCAGGTCTTCGAATTCGTTATTTGCTATTTTTACGATGATGTATGTATGTGTGAGAGTGAACACGATAGCACCTGAAAACTTTGCTCGAATAAGCTGAAAGTTGGTACGTATGTTGTAGGTCACCATAGCACAAATCCTATCGATTTGAAGAATCTAACACTTGTAGTTCTTTACAGGAACACAAAGAAAAATTCTTTATCATTATGGCCTATGGGCTTAAACTCTTTATAGCGATCTAGCGTCTGAACGCCTAATTCGATTGAGCTGTAAACGTATACATATATTATAGGTCATCGTTGCAAAACATTCTATAAATTTTGGTGAATTTAGCTCTTATAGTTATTTATTTTTTATATATATTTTTTTTAACAGGAATACAAAGAAAAATTCTTTATGATTGTATCTATGGATCCGAATTTCTTAAAGTGCGATATCGTCTAAATGTCTTATTTGATTGAGCAAAAAATTTATAATACACATATTATAGGTCACATTCGCATGAACTGCATACATTTTGGTGAATTTATCACGCATAGTAGTTTTAAAGGGAAGCAAAGTAGAATTCTTTATTACAATTGCCTATATGGGCTCAAATTTTTTAAATTGCCATAGCGTCTAAGTACCTTATTCGAATGAGTTGAAAATTTATACACATGTTGCAGGTCACCATTGCACGAACTATATAACTTTTGGTGAAGAATTTTAGAATTTTACAGGAACAGAACGAAAAATTCTTTATCATTATGAAATATGGGTTCAAATTATTTGAAATGCAATAACATAAAATTAAACAATATGGAGGAAAATACTCAATTACCCTATTATGATTTTTATTTTTGCTTATTTAACGACTTCTATTACTTTAATTTATTTGTACAACCGTTAATTACTTAATGTTTGGAAAATCGAGTAGAGTTTATGAGAAAAATTTACATTCAAAATTAATGGCAGAGAAAAAGAAAATCACTGTAAAAAACTAATTCACCTGTTTTTTCTAAATGCAATTAATAACATAATATTGTCTCTATAATTAGCAACATTTCATAATCAGTTATTAATTTAAACAAAAATGAAATTATAAAAAGGTATTTATTAATTTATTTTTAATATCAAGCTATTTTGAGAACAATTAAGAAAACTGTTGTAGTGGTTTTAGTTTCTCCAGATTTATTTAAGAGACTTACACTAGTCTATCTACAGATCAGCTACCTCAATGTGCCATTTAAATTACTCATCACGTATCAGTTCATAAAACACGTTCAATAATGAGACATGACACTGTACTCGATCAAAGAGATATTTTTCTATTGAACGGAGCTATTAACCATCTCATTCCAGCTAAAATTTAGAAGAACACTATAAGAACACCTATTAGAAGAACACTATAAACGATATACATCCAGTAAGTAACAACCAGAATACATAATGCATAATATGTTTTGTGGAGCCCAGTCGAATATATTTTAACCCTTTAAGAATCATTGGTTTCGCCCTGAAATAATTAAAACAACATTTTTTGTGAGAAATTTCTTATAATATATATATATATATATATATATATATATATATATATATATATACATATATATACATATTTAATGAATTTTAAACCATTATTTCTGCTATATTCAGTAGAGAGCAACACAAATCGTAAATTTAACAAACAGCGTTTCAGAGAAAGCCATATGCAGAAATCATTTTAAATTTCTTAGTAGACGCAAGTGCACTTTGCTGTTTTGAGAATACACTCCTGTCTAGATTTTGCATTTGATGATGGGCCATGCAATTATTTTAATTTGATGAAACTCTTGCGAGTATTTTGCAATTTGTACTTTTTACTTTCAAAAATTAATTATTTAACTTTTTAAATTAATATAGGTAACAAACACATGTTTCAAATAAAAAAATTCTCAGAAACTAAAAATGCTATTTTTTTTTTCTTCTTACGTATTTATTATCACCTATTTGTCTAATAGCCATTTTTTCTTTTAATTAATTAAGCAATATTCAAAGAAAAATATGAATTGAACATTTAAGGGTTAAATCTATGTAAACTATTTACCACAGAAACTATGTTTTTAAGCCTCATAATTATGTATGTAAATTCCATAAAAAAAAAAGCTGGGTTAAGTTGAATTCAGCACAAGCATGCTAAAAAGCATAATAAAGGAATGAATTTCTTAGATCTGAAATGATACGGTATGTTATTGTGTGTTACTCTATAGAAACCAGAATCTCAACATACATAAAACTCTATACAGCTCATTCCGTGCAGCTTAAAAGTATTTGTACCAATTTTCAAGTTAATCGTATAACATTTGCGACTGCTTTTTTGGTGCACATTAAATTTTTTTACAGTTTCAACAGGTAAGCTTCCGCTGATATTTCAACAGTTATATGTACGCTCCAAATTCATAATTCATAAAATCTTAAGATATAGAATGTAATTCATAAAATCTTAAAATATAAAATTACCATTTCCATTAATTATGTATGTAAAAATAACAATACACGTCTTAGTGTATGCAATAACACGGAAATTTACAAACTTTTGCAGAGAAACAAACATTTTTTATTATTTCTAAATACTGTAAAAATTTTTGCAAGTAAAATGGATTTTACTAACATTCAATCATTAAGAGAATTATGTAATTGGATTTTTTTGCGGTTAGTTTTAGTGAACGTGTACTAGTTTACATTTATGAAATTGCAATTTGTGCAAAAGAAAATAAAACATAAATATTTAAAAACTGCACATTACAATAGAATATTACCCATACTTAATTTTTCCATATTAATTTTGCATGAAATAATATTATCTGTATATATAAAGCTGGTTGTTTGTCTGTCCGGATTTTTAGTTCGCTATATAAAGCTACACCATTCACTCGATCGTTACGAAAAGTGGTACACTTATTAATCAGGGCAAAATTTAGCTAACGCCGTACTTTTTAGTTCAATCTGATAATTGGTTCAAAATACATTAACCCTTTGAGTACTGAATTATTTGAAGATTTTTATGCCGAAGGAACGGATTTAATTTGTCGCTATATGGAATGGATTTGAATTTTTGACAGTAAGGTCCGCCTGTGGGCGTTATTCTCCCATATTACAATATTTCAGAACAAAATTTTCTGTATTCACATTTATATTACAAATGGATATACATTATAATTTTATTCTTTCTAATCAAAGTATTTGTATTCATAGTATATTTCATTGTAAAATTGTGAATATTAATTATATATTTAAGAAAAAAATAGCATACAAATTGCATAATAAACGCCCATGTTGGAGTTACAGATTTTCAAATGATTTGAATCTACGTCAATTGTCGCGAAAATGTTAATATGTAAAAGTAATACATTTTATTTGGAATATACTTATATTGATGATATAAGTATGGTTGTAAGATATCATAAAAAGCGCCAGGAAAGTGCTTGCGATCAACGCCTACTGGCGGGGGTGCCGCAAACATTAACGCCTACTTCTTAAATTCAGATGACGAGTCAGACTCGTCCACCGTAACTTCGCCCAAGTAAGCACATGACGAGTCTCACTCGTCAAATGTACCCAAAGGGTTAAATAAAAAGCACTTTTTAACTTTAAAACTATTTTAAAATAATAAATATTTGATGCCAAAATAAATAAAATGCACGCTTACCATTTCCTGACATAAAATATTTTTAATTTCACGTGAATAATAATAATAATAATAATAATAATAATAATAATAATAATAATAATAAAATTAGCTACGCTACGAAAATTGGAGCACATATTAATCAGGCTTTCTCGTGTAAATAAATATTTTCTTACAGATATTTGACATTAGCTTGAAATTTTTATTTATTTAAATACTTTTCTTTTCTACATTGTAAAAAATATGTCCTACTTGCTGCCAAAAAGTCTCTGTCATTTGAGAAAATACGCGTAATTTAAGAAAAAATTACGTTGTCAGAACGTATTTCCTTAAATGACAGAGAATTTTTGGCAGCAAATAAGATATATTTTTTACAGTGTACAGTAAAACAAAACTTTACGTTTTTATTGATACTTTATGCGTAACTTGTGAGGTTCTTTCATGTTTTCACTTGAATTTTAAATAGTTATAATTTGGATTTTTTAAAGAATTTCTATTTTATTTTATTTTATTTTGTTTTGTTTTGTATGGCGCAGCTTTAGTACTGGACCAATTTGGCAAAATTTGAAATTAGGCACTGAAATAAATCGGAGGATTCTCGCCAAGGAGTTTACTTACGTAATTACGATAGCTATTTCAAATCATTGCCAAAATGGCGAAAATTAATTAAGTTCGCCAAGGTTGTTCTATGTGAAAGCCGCGTGTGTCTTCTTTTCATTTTACACATTCTTTGTTTAGTTCTTTGATTGATTTCAAAATGCTATGATATTTCAACAAGAGCAACACCTAGCAGACCTGCTAGTTAATGAAAAATTATCAACACTTAAAACAAAAACTTATTTTTCAGTAGAAGTTATCAGAAAAAAAAATATCTTTTATAATAATTTTTGTTTTTGCTTTATGTTATTTCCACCGATATTGAAGTTAGAAATTAAGCGTATGTGGCATGCGGTTGACGAACAGACCTATTTTACACATAAATAAAGACGCATGAAAGATTATTTTAAAATATTAATTTAAAAAATAATAATAATAATCAATATCATCAAAATCACCAACGAAAAAGTTTTAGAAAGAGTAAGCAGAGCTTGGTTAAATTAATGTATGTAGACGAAAATTAAATAAAATGAATAAATAAAATAAAAGTAATGAAAAATAATAATAATATTAATAATTTTTGGGGAAAATATTTACCTAAAAATTTTGCTATATTAATTAATTTTACATGACCGTTTTTACTATAAATTTCCATTAAAGCTTGAATAGAAAAAGAAAATACATGCATGAAAAAAGTTGTAGTACATACTTGCTCGTATAAAATCATTAAAAAATTTCTGCTTTTTTAAAAATTTTGAATAGCTCAATATATAACTATATTAAAGCTTGCTAGGCTATAATCTCCAAAAACTTTCGCAAGCGAAAAGGACTACGGCATAAAGATAATGTATGAGTTATAGCAAAATTTAATAATTTTGTTGCTGCACTGTCAGGATATTCAATGCCATGGCATGAATTGTATTGATATAATTATCTTTGCGTAGCCACTTTGATTACAGCCTATCATCACGAGAAAGTTTTAATTGGCATATTTAGCCTGGAAGGGAATTCTTTTACGTGGTAATAGCTGCTCATTTTCCTTCATTGAAGGTCAGTGAACAATTTGGAATTATCTGTTCTAAAAACATTTTTTCATCAAATTAGTTGCTTAGTAAAAGTTTTTCGGGTTTAAGTTTTGTAGGAATATTTAACACGGGAATCCAAAAATATTATCCTACAATGTGTTTCTAGACATATTTATAAAAGTTATAATAATAATAATAATAATAATAATAATAAAAAGTGCTGCAGAGTAATGTATTTTTATGTTTACGTTTTCTGTGAAAAATAACCATGGGAAGTAAAAATATAACTAGCAATATATTTTCAGAAATGTTTATAAAATTTATTATGAAAATAAAATTATGTAAGTTAGATGCTAAGCAATTTCCATGTTTAATTTAGGTATCAGAAATTAATTAGGTGATCTGGAAACTTAACCTATGTTTTTAGACGTGTATATAAAAGTCATAAAAAATAAATAAATAAATAAATAAAATAAAATAAAGGAGATGCTTTAAAAAAAAAATGTTTAGCATTAAATTTCGTGTAAAATATTTTTCGTAAATTCATAATACATTAACAAAATAATGTTTTAAATAAATTATATGCAGAAATAAACATTAAACAGTTTATTTATTAGGAATTTTCAATTTTTACATTTCAAGTAACTCAGCCAAAGTC
Source organism: Salticus scenicus (assembly GCA_963930645.1). Lineage (NCBI taxonomy): Eukaryota > Metazoa > Arthropoda > Arachnida > Araneae > Salticidae > Salticus > Salticus scenicus. The sequence continues at coordinate 253,013,289 of OZ005649.1, forward strand.
ATAAATCTTCAAAACTACATTTAGAACTTATTTATCTTGATTAGTCTTTAAAATATGTGAATTTTTTGTTTAATGATTTAAATTTCTGTCCTTTCGCATATTTCCAGTGTACTGAGATTAAAAAAAAAAAAAAAAAAAAAAATGCATACTTTGAAATCACAGCTTCTTTCAGAATTGGTGCATAAAGTAAAAAAGAATGTCATTCTACACGAATTGATCCATAAATATTGCATGGCTTTTGGTATTTGGAAAATACTTTTTCTTTTAAAAATCTTGAAGATACGGACTTTTTTCTCCTTCATTTTTGCTATTTTAAAAAATAATCTCTTAAATAAATTTACAAGCATCACATCAACATATATAATTAAGTATACTTAAACTATTTATCTTTACATTTCGAAATACAAATATTATGCAAGGAAGATTGATTAAAACAAAAGTATTTATTGTTTTGGTTAATCCTTGATAGAGGTAACTTTCGAATTTCATGAAAAATTCATTGCTAAACAAACTTGTTAAGACATATTAATACTTTTTTATATTAAAGTTCAACTATGTGTTTTCTAAGCATTTGTGTGTTGATGTGAGTAAATTTATTTATATTTATTTTTCTTTCATTATCGAATGTATGAGATGGAAGAAATTATAAGAAAATAATATAATACACATCTTCTTTAAAAAATATTTCTATGCTATTTTTTCATAGTTATTTAGTGCATATTGTTCTTTTCATTACTATGTAGTGTAAAAATGAAGGTGAATGTAAATTCTGTAAACTTAGTCTGGAATAAAATAATAGAATATTTGTTAAAATTATGCATTACTGATTTATTCTATTTTCTTTCATTATCAAATGTATAAGATGGAAGAAATTATAAGAAAATAATATAATACACATCTTTTTTACAAAATATTTCTATGCTATTTTTTCATAGTTATTTAGTGCATATTGTTCTTTTCATTACTATGTAGTGTAAAAATGAAGGTAAATGTAAATTCGGTAAACTTAGTCTGGAATAAAATAATAGAATATTTGTTAAAATTATGCATTACTGATTTATTAATTGGTTTACGAAATAGCCACACAAATGCAAAAACTAAAAACGTGCTTGACACATGCAATGAAATAATATACATGTCTGCTTTATACTGTAAACACCAAACATACCGTAACAAGTATAGTTAAAATGTGTACAGTTTTCAACCAAAGGCTTATTACCAAAATTTTGAAACACAAATGTTTTATAACATTTATCTACTTTTAACACATTTGCTAACCGATCAAGATTAAGTCGTTTCAATTTGAAGACAAGCTCCACATCTAAGCGTTCTACTAAAACAACACATTATTTAAAAAAGGATTTGACCGTTTATGTTTAATTTGTTGAGTGCTATCAGTGTGTATATCCTTCAGTGGCAATTACGACATCGGTTGCTGAAGATAAAAATTAAATGATAGATACAAAAATCCTTTTGTTAAATAACGTAACATTGCAATGAAACCTCAGAAAACCGGATTTACGAATTAAAATTGGAAAATATGCAGAAACAATGCGTTAAGCAAAGAGAACATTAATATGTAAAATTTTTAGAATGGTGTATATATATATGATTTTAAATAAATTTCTGGCAATTAAAAATTACGAACAGGAAGTTAATTGTTTTAAGATGCAAATATCACAGAAGCCACCAAAGAAAAGTATACTAACATCACCAGAAATATTTGATTAAACAACAATTTTATATTGAAATTAATGTGGTAATGCACCGAAAAAGAAGACGATAATACAATAAATTTATTTAACTTACAGTTAATTTCTTTTATGTAAAAAAGTGAAAAAGAATGGTATTTTAGCAAAACTGCTTGCTTGATTCGTTTTTAAACATCTTAAACATAGTCTACAAATTTCAGGTTACTACGAGTTCACTTCTCTCCTAATAAGATAAGTATTAATAATTTAAATTAATAAAATGAAAAGTTTTGATACTTTGTCTATCTAAGAATTACCATAAGGTATGGGTACTTATGGCTATTTATTAACAATTTTGCGTTCCTTGTTTCCGAATTGAAACTAAAGAGTTTAACATCTATAAGCTGCGCTAAGCAAAATGAAATGAAAATATATTTTTTATATGAATAAAAGCATGTTTCGTGCAGAATATGGAGAGGAAATTCGTAACCATCCGTTTACACGGCTACGCAAAGAACTAGATTATAGTGGAACTGCAAATAAGAATTATTAGAAGTGTATTTTAAGTTGTGCTGTGTGCTGTTAATATAGGACTGTATTCAAGTAAAATTGTTTGCAAACTTTATATGAGGCGTACAGGGACCAATAGTTAAACGAAAACACCCTTGCTACGAAATGTAATTGGTGGATGTGGTTTAATCTAATCTATCATGTCCAAGAAAACTGCTCGGAAGTGAAAATTAATCCATCATATCATACCTATAAACTAAATAAAGTTTCTTATGAGTCTTTTCATCAAAAGTTTTTCGTATAACTAAGAGTTTTCGGGTTCACTAAATACAGAAGTCAAGCTTTTAGTGATTGATCTATGTGTATGTATGTTATCAGAGTAAATGAGAAACAAATAATTCCAGAAAATTCAAATGTTGTATTTTGAAGTTCATATAAAGTCAATCAAGATTGATAGGTTTTGAAAGAGTGGTGCGGGTGAAAGTTGTCCGAATATATTTTTTTAATAAACTTTTAAATTTAATAACAGCCTTGCATTTTGTATAGATATAGGTACTATATTCAGACAGGAGGGTTGATGGGGCGGTAGCTCGCCTCATACAGGATAATTTGTCGAGTCTAGTTTGAAATTTTTTTAACATTGTTTTGCATACAATACTTGTTATCTCTCTCTCCCCTTAGCACATTAACCAACAAAACTAGAAATAATATATTTCTTCTAATTACAAACAGTAATACTCATTATTTTGATTGTATATAACAATAATTTAAAATAAAATTATTAAAATTACTCTTATCTTACTAAATACAGGTTATTGTATTTCTAAAACTTCAGTGGAATAAGAGTATAGAATGAATACAAATAAATGCTTACGGATATTTCCTTGGGGGAGCATAAAACATCAAAAACTACGGATGACTTCAAAAGTAATTATTTTATTATGAAACAAATTTTTTACAAGTTATGTATACTTATTCAAATATGAAGATTTTCAAAAGTTTTGGATTGATTAGTGCTTCAAGTATGAAAATTTATTTTTAAATGGAAAATTATTTTTCAGATCAAATTATTTTTTGTAATAAAATAAGCAAAAATGCTTTTCTTACTTAAAAACAATACTTAATATAAAATATATTTTTTAGTTAACTGTTAAACGCAATTACATTTGGTGTTGCGTGAACGCAACACCAGCGAAAAATGGGTTAATCTACAATCTGTCTTTATTCAAATGAAGGGTAAGACGATATCGTACAAGTGCCACACCAAATTATTTATACTGTTGCCATGAAAAGCCTGTAATGGTTTTATTTAAAAATAATATTTTTTCACTTTATTTTAACATTATTATCACAATCCTAAAAATGTATCAAGAAATTATAGGTGATTAAAATCGATGAAGAATGCGAGGGAGATTATTTTAATCAATACTTTTGTAATAAATATTATTTAAGCGATGGTATGTTCATTAACATTTCTGTATAATAAGAAAATATTTTTAAATCATCAGTTATTTTCCATACAATAGCAACAAAAAATATATAAATCAATGTATTATTTGAAAGTTACCTGAACTAAACAAAGTAAAAAGAAAAAAAAAAAAAAAAAAAAAAAAAAACATAAGTTTGTATATTGTTACTTTCATTGCAAAAGTCTATCTGACAGATATCAAGGCCATTGAAAATCTCTAATTCCCGTCAAAATCGTTGTCACTGTAGTTAGTTTCGGAGAAATATTAGATCATAAAAGTGTTACTTGCTGAAATAAGAGATTGATCATCGTAAGTGTTTACACAAAATACATAAAATGTGTGCGGTAACGAAATATGCATGAGCTAAAAAAAGTTATGAGTATAGAAATGTATTAAGTTTAAATGACGCATTATTACTTCCATTACCCAACTACTTTCAGATAATGGAAACTTTGTATTTGGTAAAAAATTTCGATTCGAATTTTTACATGATTTACATGTTTTATGGTCACCTGAATTAAAAAAAAAAAAAAAAAAAAAAATGGTATTTGGCAATCGGTCAGTGTGTATGGAATATTTTACCTATCATATTTTGAAACGAATAAAGATAGAACGACGAGAGTACAAAATTATGATTGGTCTGATATACATAGAATTTTGCCAGCTATTGGTGAAAATTGGAAAGTTGGAAGCGAGAGGCTAGAATCCGGAAGTGCGTATCTAATAAAGGGTAATTCCATAAACAAGTTACGTCAGTCACAGGTACAGATATTTTTTCTTCCACCAATATTTTCTAACGATAATCGTTATCCTATTTAATCACGAAAACTACAGTAAATATGCTGTAAATATCTCTGTATGGTAATAATGGTAGCAAAAAATAAATAAATAAATAAAATAAATAAATAAATAAATAAATGAATAAATAAAAGAGGAAATCTTTTCCATCTGTGGGACTAGTATTTACCTTCTGTCATGGAATCATTCTAAACGTCTTTAAAATTTTTCTTAGATGTTGCTTTACAAACTATCTTTTAGAAGTAATTTTGTATGTATTAGTTGGATTCTTGAAGAAAATTGATAAACGCCCTTTATAAATAGGTCAAATTCAGGTTTCACAAGTGCTTCTTAAAAAAAATCAACTCTACAGACTTTCTTCAAACCCTTCATGTTAACTCCCTTCCATATTAATTGTTCGTTTCCATTGAACAAGTGAGTGTACTATGTTTTAAAGAAAACCATAGAAGTGGGACTGTAACTCGGCAATGAACATCTCAATCACTGCACTAACAATTTTCTTCAAATTTGCTCAAAAGCCATTTTTAGAAATTATTTCGCATGTATTGACAGACATCCTGATTAGGTGTAGGTCAATTTTAGATCTCGGATATTAGTGTTTAAAAAATGGACCAAATGTCTCGCTACGTAAATTCTTTTTATATGTCTTTACGCGATATGTATTACCTTGCTTTTACAGGAAATTTGTTAAGTGCCTGACTTGTTAGTGTTACAAACGGCAAAATTAATCTCAAAAAGTGTTTCTAATATGTGTAGTACTTGGTAATGGAAGGTTACACACCTGTTTCTTTCTTTTTTTTTTTTTAGAATTAATTAAAGCATAAAAATAATAATTATTATTATTATTTAAAATTTTAGTGAGTCAAATTTGGGTTGTAAGAAATTGTGTATGATAAATAAGCAAATTTCAGTTAATGGAAAGAAGGTTGGTTGGTTGGGTTTTACGTCGCACAATAATGAAATGAAGAATTAAAGAAGTACAGTGCAAAGCTCGAATATATATATATATATATATATAAAGATATATTAACAAAAGGGGAAGCCTCAAAAACTTTTATGTCATAATCGTAATTAAAAACATGAACAAAAAATCATGCGTTATGCATTAATTAATACATTTTCCAACTCTACTTGTTCATTGAATCCTTTATCCTTCAGTGTTATTTGACTACGTTATTGCACTATGGATAGAAAGGAGGACAGAAAGACAGATACATAGACTAAATGAATTCATAATCACTCTTAAACATTGTTGGAAAGTTCTAAGAATGCTTAACGCAAACGGAAATGCAGTTCTTGCAATTTACAATTGCAAATCTTAATGCATATGATTTTTTTTTTTTTTTTTTTTTGTGTGTGTGTAGCCTTGTGATTTTGTATGCTTAGCATAACAAATTCTATAGTAGAAAAAAAAAAAAAAAAAAAAAAAAACATTATTTTAGCGTATTAAAAATAAATGCCAATTTCATTATGGTTTTTGCAGTAGAAAGTTATTTAAATGGGATTTGCAAAAAAAAAAAAAAAACTTTTCTAAAACGTATTGCACTAGCATTTGTTTGGATGTCCTTGTACACAAATCAGTTATACAGAGCCTATTAAGGCCATTTTATACAGGGAACATTCATAGTGAATTTGAATAACATATATTAATTTAGGAAATTCAGAAAATGTTTACGGACGCTGAGGCGGGTAGACAAGAAGATAGAAAGACGGACAGTTAAACTAATTCAAATAATATTCGCCTTTAAAATTTGTTAGAAAGTGTTGAAAACGGTTAATGTAAACAAAAATGCAATTCTAGTAAATTTCTAATAGTAGTCTTTAGTGTAACTGAATATTTTTGTGTGGCCCTGTAAACCTTAATGCTATTCATACTATATTCTATAAAAAGCATTCTTTTTTGCATATGAATAACATATTTCAATTTCATTAAGATTTGTGGGGGGAAAAAAAAAGTATTAAAATATAGTTTATAGAAATATCTCTCATAGAATGCAATGCTTTGGAATACTTTCGAATACTTTGGAATACTTAAACAAAAACGTGTAATTATGTAAATAGGGAGCATCTGACAGTGAACTTGAATAAAATGTTTCAATTTTACTAAATTTTATTAATGCGGCGTAAAGGTGTTAAAATACGGTTTATAGAAATACTTTTCGTCGAACGCAGTGCTTTGGAATATTTTGGGATGTCTCTGTACACCATCCAGTAGTGATATTTACTTCATGTTCGAAAGGGTAATCCAATAGTGAACTTCAGCAACATAAATCATTTTCAAGTAATTTAATTAACATTTACGGGTGTTAAAGCGCGGAAGGACAGACAGCAAACGGAAGTCATAAACATTTTTGAGCTTTATTGGAAAGTGTTAAAAAAGTAAGATAATTGTTACAAATCAAAATATAAAGAAATAATCTTCTAAGAGCAAAATGTTTTTTTTTTTTTTTTTTTTTTTTCATTTTGTCTGAAGCATCTCATTTTTGATAAGTGATTTTTAGATTAGCGATTAATTTCAATATTTGCATAGCCCTTAATTAAACAATAACAGTTGTAATGAATAAGGAACTTCGCAAGCAAATCAAATAAACTCACAACATTTTTTCGGATCTAAGTATTATCAAGGTGCTTCCTTTAAGCAAAAAATGTTGGTACGGGTGCAGCACGAAAGCTGCATAATATAGCACGAAAACAGCTTAATATAGGTTTTGCGGTGCGTTTTATTTCTAATAGAATTTTGTTCCAAAATATGGACATAATAATCATTCTGAACTTTTTTTGTTGTAAATTATAAATAACGTCTTTTGCCTAATCCTAATAAAACTTAAAAAAAAAAAAAAAATACGTGTGGCACTCGAGGACTGCCGTGGTAAAGCTATTGCATAGCATTTTTTATCAACTGATGCAATCATAATTATTTATTTATTTTATTTATGCAGTATTTTTTTTTCTTTGATATTAATTCAAGTTTTTTCTTTGATATTAATTCAAGTTACACTTTTTGAGCGTGGTGACCGATAAGAAAACAAATTTTTTTCTTTTATTGAATAAATGAGAATATATCCGCAATGAGAATATATCAAAAATATCCGCAATCGATTTGTAGGTATCGAAAACCTCGATGTACCAAATTTGAATGATCTAACTCTATTTTTTGAGAAAAGGTATTTTAATAGGTTTTTAAAGGCCTGCAAGTCGAATGGGGATATTCAAGTTTTTTCTTTGATATAATTTCAAGTTACACTTTTTGAGCGTGGTGACCGATAAGAAAACAAATTTTAATAGAGAAAAGGTATTTAATAGGTTTTAAAGGCCTGCAAGAAGAATGGGGATATTCAAGTTTTTCCTTTGATATTAATGAATAAGATAACAATAATGATAAGAAAAGAAATTTTAATAGAGAAAAGGTATTTTAATAGGTTTTAAAGGCCTGCAAGTCGAATGGGGATATTCAAGTTTTTTCTTTGATATTAATTCAAGTTACACTTTTTGAGCGTGGTGACCGATAAGAAAACAAATTTTAATAGAGAAAAGGTATTTAATAGGTTTTAAAGGCCTGCAAGTCGAATGGGGATATTCAAGTTTTTTCTTTGATATTAATTCAAGTTACACTTTTTGAGCGTGGTGACCGATAAGAAAACAAATTTTAATAGAGAAAATGTATTTAATAGGTTTTAAAGGCCTGCAAGTCGAATGGGGATATTCAAGTTTTTTCTTTGATGTTAATTCAAGTTACACTTTTTGAGCGTGGTGACCGATAAGAAAACAAATTTTTTTATTTTATTGAATAAATGAGAATATATCCGCAATGAGAATATATCAAAAATATCCGCAATCGATTTGTAGGTATCGAAAACCTCGATGTACCAAATTTCAATGATCTAACTCTATTTTTTGAAAAAAGGTATTTTAATAGGTTTTTAAAGGCCTGCAAGTCGAATGGGGATATTCAAGTTTTTTCTTTGATATTAATTCAAGTTACACTTTTTGAGCGTGGTGACCGATAAGAAAACAAATTTTAATAGAGAAAAGGTATTTAATAGGTTTTAAAGGCCTGCAAGTCGAATGGGGATATTCAAGTTTTTTCTTTGATATTAATGAATAAGATAACAATAATAAGAAAACAAATTTTAATAGAGAAAAAGTATTTTAACAGGTTTTAAAGGCCTGCAAGTCGAATGGGGATATTCAAGTTTTTTCTTTGATATTAATTCAAGTTTCACTTTTTGAGCGTGGTGACCGATAAGAAAGCGAATTTTAATAGAGAAAAGGTATTTTAATAGGTTTTAAAGGCCTGCAAGTCGAATTGGGATATTCAATTTTTTTCTTTGATATTAATTCAAGTTACACTTTTTGAACGTGGTGACCGATAAGAAAACAAATTTTAATAGAGAAAAGGTATTTAATAGGTTTTAAAGGTCTGCAAGTCGAATGGGGATATTCAAGTTTTTTCTTTGATATTAATTCAAGTTACACTTTTTGAGCGTGGTGACCGATATGAAACAAATTTTAATAGAGAAAAGGTATTTAATAGATTTTAAAGGCCTGCAAGTCGAATGGGGATATTCAAGGTTTTTCTTTGATATTAATGAATAAGATAACAATAATGATAAGATAACAATAATGATAAGAAAACAAATTTTAATAGAGAAAAGGTATTTTAATAGGTCTTAAAGGCCTGTAAGTCGAATGGGGATATTCAAGTTTTTTCTTTGAAATTAATTCAAGTTACACTTTTTGAGCGTGGTGACCGATAAGAAAACGAATTTTAATAGAGAAAAGGTATTTAATAGGTTTTAAAGGCCTGCAAGTCGAATGGGGATATTCAAGTTTTTTCTTTGATATTAATTCAAGTTACACTTTTTGAGCGTGGTGACCGATAAGAAAACGAATTTTAATAGAGAAAAGGTATTTAATAGGTTTTAAAGGCCTGCAAGTCGAATGGGGATATTCAAGTTTTTTCTTTGATATTAATGAATAAGATAACAATAATGATAAGAAAAGAAATTTTAATAGAGAAAAGGTATTTTAATAGGTTTTAAATGCCTGCAAGTCGAATGGGGATATTCAAGTTTTTTCTTTGATATTAATTCAAGTTACACTTTTTGAGCGTGGTGACCGATAAGAAAACAAATTTTAATAGAGAAAACGTATTTAATAGGTTTTAAAGGCCTGCAAGTCGAATGGGGATATTCAAGTTTTTTCTTTGATATTAATGAATAAGATAACAATAATGATAAGATAACAATAATGATAAGAAAACAAATTTTAATAGATAAAAGGTATTTTAATAGGTTTTAAAGGCCTGCAAGTCGAATGGGGATATTCAAGTTTTTTCTTTGATATTAATTCGAGTTACACTTTTTGAGCGTGGTGACCGATAAGAAAACGAATTTTAATAGAGAAAAGGTATTTAATAGGTTTTAAAGGCCTGCAAGTCGAATGGGGATATTCAAGTTTTTTTCTTTGATGTTAATTCAAGTTACACTTTTTGAGCGTGGTGACCGATAAGAAAACAAATTTTAATAGAGAAAAGGTATTTAATAGGTTTTAAAGGCCTGCAAGTCGAATGGGGATATTCAAGTTTTTTCTTTGATATTAATGAATAAGATAACAATAATGATAAGAAAAGAAATTTTAATAGAGAAAAGGTATTTTAATAGGTTTTAAAGGCCTGCAAGTCGAATGGGGATATTCAAGTTTTTTCTTTGATATTAATTCAAGTTACACTTTTTGAGCGTGGTGACCGATAAGAAAACAAATTTTAATAGAGAAAAGGTATTTAATAGGTTTTAAAGGCCTGCAAGTCGAATGGGGATATTCAAGTTTTTTCTTTGATATTAATTCAAGTTACACTTTTTGAGCGTGGTGACCGATATAAAACAAATTTTAATAGAGAAAAGGTATTTAATAGGTTTTAAAGGCCTGCAAGTCGAATGGGGATATTCAAGGTTTTTCTTTGATATTAATGAATAAGATAACAATAATAATAAGATAACAATAATGATAAGATAACAATAATGATAAGAAAACAAATTTTAATAGAGAAAAGGTATTTAATAGGTTTTAAAGGCCTGCAAGTCGAATGGAGATATTCAAGTTTTATCTGATCTACTTTATACACAAATTTTACGCGTACAGCTATTCACTGTTGTACATAGATGATAGATACCTATACACCTATATACTTTCTCACAAACAGCTGCTTATGTATTCGTCCGAGCAGCTCGTCTCGATCTGTGCGAGCTTCGTACAGCCGAAGTCTACCGAACTGTGTTAGGTTTTTTTTTCGTTACGGAATTTTTCGATTCGGTCGCCGAGCTCAAAGCCCGCGATAAAAGCTATACAATAGCTTAAAAAAAAGAAGAAGAAGAAGTTTAGACAAAAACATAACGAGTGTAGACGAGTAATCCAAGAAAAATACGTAACACCTTTTTTATTGTAAAGTTCAACTACTTCTTTTGCTTTTTTATTATTTTGCTACTATTATTATATATATATATATATATATACATATAGTTCATTCGAGCAGCTGATTAAATAAAAAAAAAAGAAAAAAATATATACTCCTATCAAATAACTACGATCATACCATTCGAAAATCAGGAAATAAAAAGCAAAGTGTGCGTGTTTATAATCCTTTTTTGCATTAATGTACATGTTAATTTCCCGTTATTTAAACATACCATTTTTGCCTTCTGAATTTAGTCATTCATAAAGATTTTTTTACGATCATTCCTGTAATGTACAAGAACACTATCTGGAGAAGCATTTAATGTAAACAATAATTACTGGCTAAGTGCATGAAGAAGTATTTAGAGACATAAACTGGGTAAAGAACTCAGGCTAAGAAATCCTTTATTAAATGTTTCATATGTGTCAGGAAACATAAACAACAATGAAGATTTTTTAAAATTGTCAATGTAACTTTTCGCAGAAGAAAGGCTGAATCCTCTTCTAACTTCCCTCCCCGCGTGACAACCTTGGGCAAAAGTATTGATTTTTAAAAAATTCCAACATTTTCTGTGGAATATTAAATAAACATTTCTTTCAAAGTTGAAAATCCTGAGAGTGCCTCTATTACTTTTTTTTAGATCAGACTGTGACAAAGCTTTAGTAATAAGTACAAAACTTTGAATAAACACCATAAAATGCAAGAACTTTCTACAATTGTTTCGGGTCGAAAGAAGACATGACCCATCGTCAGGCAAATAAAATACGCACGAGTGCTGCAAACAAAGTGGGAAAGCACAATACCTATTCAAGTGAAGAGCAAAAACAAATTAAGTCGAATGTGCATATAAATACTGGTGTCACCAGAATTATAAACTTGAAAGAAGAAATAACTAAATAAAATGAAAAAAATAAAATCTAAAAATCTGAAAAAATAAAATAAACTAAAGAAAACGAACACGAAAACAAAAGAAATCAAAACTAAACGAGAAACTAAGTTACCAAGCAACAGACAATAACGGAGTGAAAGATCATTAACAAGATTTTTGAAATTTTCAACCCAGAACCTGTCTGTACGGTCAATTTCTAGAGAGATGACCGTTCCAGTATAAATATCCACGGTGCATCGACGGCTACAGGTACGTAAATTGCTTGCTTATCGCAAAAAGCGTCGTTCACAAAAGTTGACAAAACGGCATAAAGACGCTCGTGTTTAGTGAGCTCGAAATCATGTGAATTGGACATATGAATGTTTGAGTGTTCTGTTTAGTGATGAAAAGTTCAATTTAGATGTCCCCGATGATTGGAAATATTACTGGCGTGATATTTGCAAGGAACCACAAACTTCTTTCAGCAGACAACACGGGCGGGGTTCACTCATGGTGCGGGGAGAATTTTCCTTTAAAGGAACTACCGTCACTATCGATATTGTTTTTTCATCAGGTCGTTCATGTTTCAAAGATTACCAGAAAATGCTGGAAGTACGGTTACTTCTATTTGGAAAGTTGCTAAGTGGGGAAGAATGGATATATCAGCAAGACATTGGAGAATATTTGCTAGAGACATATATGCTAATGGCGTCAATTTGCATCAGTTCAAGATCGAATGCTGCAAATTGAAAGAAGTTGTTTTTTTCTAAAGCCAGAAATTCTTCAAACAATGTTTTGAGTATGCCTGATCGAGTTTTTGAAGTGATTAGGTTGGTTGGTTGGGTTTTGCGTCGCACTAGTGCTGCGCAGATGGGCAATTGACGACGGTCTGGGACACACCCCTAGAGGTGGTCCGGAGACATGCCATCACAATTTTGATCCTCCACTGAAGGGATGGCTCTCCCGCTTCGATGGCCCCCAGAGGTATAATTTTTGATGGGAACATGGAGGACATTGCGGCCTCGACAGATTTTACGTGCACCAGCCACCATTAGTGTACACGGCGGTCTTTGGTCGGCTCGAGTACCCAACCCGCAATCTTCCAATTACGAGGCCGGCGCTCTACCGACTGGGCTACCGCGGACCCTTGAAGTGATTAGGAAAAATGACTCAAAAATTTGAATGTTAAAGAAAACATAATGAGTTGTCTATAAACTTTTGGGACAGTAAATTTTCAGTTTTAGTTTCTATCACAATGTCTGTGATTGTAATATAATATTTTTGTATAATATTATTATTGTCTTGATGTTACTTATAATTAAAAATGATTTTGAAATCTCTGTTCATTTTTATCAATGGTAAAATAAAGAAAAAACCGTTGTCTATAAATTTTTGGGGCGCACTGTATCTATGAAGTTTTTTGCATAGTTAAAAATTCGAAAAATCTTGTTAATGGTATTTCTTCCACTTCTATCTTATGTATTGCTTGGAAATTGCTAACGAAGCTTAGGTTTTTTTTTTTTTTTTTTAGGTTTGAATTCTATTTTGTTTTTCAATTTTTTTTCAATTTATTTTCTTCTTTCAGTTTTACAGTTTTGGTCACTTTTGTTTTTATATTTACATTCGACTTAATTTGTTTTTGCTCTTCCCTTCAAATGGATTTGTGTGTTGCCGCTTTGTTTGCAGCACTCGTGCCTACATTGTTCGTTTGACGAAGGCTTGTGCCTTCTTTCGATCCGAAACAATTGTTGTAAGTTCTTGCATTTTATGGTGTTTGTTCAAAGTTTTGTGCTTATTACTTTTAAACACCAGTTCTGCAGTGTTTTTCTATAAAGTCTTAGTAGAATTAAGAGGATAATTCACTGTGATTTATAATATTTTTAAATAATTAATGTATTAATATTTTATTATATATAAAGGGTGAATTTAAAGATATTAAGAAAAAGAAAAAAAAAAGATGTTTTAATTCTTATTCGATTCTTATATTTAAGTGAGTACTTTTTTTTTTTTTTTTTTTTACACTTTTTTTTACACTTTTTTTTTTACACACATTCAATATTAAAAAAAAATAATAGTGATGAAGAGAACTAAAGCAATTTTCAGATGGGAAAAAAAATATGTTAGTAGTATAACAAAATATACTTTTGTTTCAATACTTGATTTTAATAGAATATTCTGTGCGTGTTTTAAATTAAATAAAACATTCTGGTTTGGTACTTACTCTACTTTTGCTTAACGTAAATTTTATTATTAAAAAAATATTAACGGTAAATAATTTTTATTTAATCCTTGTTGTGAAAATTAGAGCTATTATCTTGAATGTTTCCTTGCATACAATTTTCGGGCATAGTTTGATAAACTAGTTTATTTGTATATGTTGGTTATAAGTTTTTTTTTTGTTTTTTTTTTAATTCTTCACTTTTTATTGAGAAAATGTATATAGTTAATGTTATTATTAAACAGGATTTTTTTTCCTTGTCCGTTCATTGCTTTTCATATCATTAAAACTATTTCGTGAACTTTATGAAAGTTTCTAATAAGGGCAAAATGTTTATGTGTGCTTAAGAAGTATATAGAATGAAACCCTATCCCATCCTACACACTTAAATCTAAAAAGTCTCTGAGCAGCTAAGTTAAAACTAATAATTTTCCGTGTAGGATCACATTGATTTAAACTAAACTTGAAAATGCCTATCTAATAATACTTTTATTAATGCCTAGGTTAAAAGTATCTCAGAGTTTGTTATATTTGATATCAGCATAAATATATATATATATATATATATATATATATATATTTATTTATTTATTTTTATTTTATTTTATTTTATTTTTAACAGATATTGATTTTAAAGATTACATTTTCACTCAATTAATATTATTTACACATTCCTATCATCAAAGTGCCACGAAATAAATTTTTCTAAGAAACACAATTATAAGATGTCAAATGCCGCATTTGGAATTATATTTCCTTTCGTCCTAAATACGAAGATCTACAATGTTATTTTTGTTTTCGTTGCTTGTTATAGCATAGTTATGGAATAGTTTTGGAAAGTTCGTAATACAGATGGAATTGTCTGTTGTCTGTTACACTTTTTTTTTATTACTTTCCGAATATTTTATGATTTTAAATATGATAGAAACCATTTTTTTAAATGCCGTAGAAATGTTAGGTATCTAAACGGGATAGGAGCACTCTAGTGGATATCCCACTCCATTTCCAAGTTTAAGTACAAGTACATAAACTACTATCCAAGTTTCTTGGAGAAAATCGATATATACATTTCACTACCGTGTAAAACGATTTCGGACTTTCTTTAATTTTTTCTTAGATACGTCCCGTTTGTAAATCCTCTTTTTTTTTTTTTTATCCTGAAGCATGTAATAAGTCGGTGTCACGCAATGTCTGAAGAAGGGGGTGCGGAGCAAAGGGCAATCGATACGGTCAGGCTCCTGAATATATCGATTATTCCAGTAAAGGAGGTGGGCGGGCTCAGCGAAGTTATGGCGTCCGCTGCTTTCCTTTTTGGGATGGGCCTTTTGCACCTTTTGCTGCAGGTTTTCGGTGCAGGGTGTGTTTTGTATGGATGAAAAGTAAGGTGGAGTGATAATCCTGGTTTGAAAATGAGTAACTTGTTTGACTGTCGGAATGCTAACTTCTTTAGAACTCTTCAAAGTTAAATAATCACAAAAGATGGGACAATAACTTTGTCGATGTATAGATGTAGTTTCGGAGTATTGAATTTCTTAACTTTTAAAGTATTCGAAAACATGCTATTTGAAAGGTTTATACATTTATAATAGGGAATAGTTGATTTCAAATTATATGTTTTTCATTATTCAACATTTTATTTTTTAAATATCTTAAACAATAAATCTGGACGAGGACTTAAAAATTGCGAAACAAAAACAACAAAAGTAAACTTAAGGTGAGTGCAAACCTCAGTTTCAAAATTTATTCGGCCCTTTGAATTTTAAACTCTTAAATCATAAATAGTAAAGAAATTTAGATAAGAATAAAACAGTGAAAACAAAAATATTATTACCAAAAAAAAAAAAAAAAAAAAAAATGCTTCACACAATTACAACTTATTTCTAAGATTAAGATATCCTATACATGTTTATACATTTAACTTTTAATAAAAAATGTTATTGTTCCTTTTTTGATGACAATGTTTTTTGCTATAGATAGATATTCCTTTTTACTGTGAATTCTTTTTTTTTTTTTTTTTTTTTTTTTTGTATGTGTGTGTGCGTGCGTGCGCGCGTGTGTGCGTGTGTGCGCGCGTGTGTGCGTGTGTGTGTGTGTGTGTGCGCGCGTGTGTGTTTTTATTAGCGAATACGTTGTTCGTGTTCAGTATAACTTGATTATTGTGGATTATTTTGTATTTCATATTTTTTTAAACTATTCCTAGATATAAAAACACGGGAAAATGATGAACGTCTTGAACGCTAAAAATAATAATAAAATAGCGGATAGTATCATTTTGCGTACCGCTAACAGTGTATGAAGATGGTACGCTAAATGCTACCAAATCATCGGTCTGCAATTTTATTATTCCTTTTGACGTTCAAGACGTTGATGACTTTCCCTGTGTTTGTTTATCTATCGCCCAATCTCCTTTTAACATTTCTGAATATGTTTATTCTGGTTCTGATAGATAAATTTGCCATTTGTTCATATGCTTCTGGCTTCTCTTGCATTCTATAATCTCGTAATATTTTATATACCTTAAAATACCGCAAAAGCGCCCCTCCTCACCTTTACACATAAATTTCGTTTCTTCTAAAAATACTGAATAAATAACCTCTAACGCTCAGCGGCAGAGTCTTCCCGAATATGCGACAGTTCTTTTACGTTATTTATTTCTTTTACAACATTCGGTTTTGTAAATAAAAACATTGAATTTTATATTATTGTAACAATCTCTTCAGATCTACAACGAAAGATTATTTTATATATGGAACATTGATTGGACACTGACAGATTATTGTTGCTATATCGGACATTCTGTTTGAAAACGGAAAATGTATGTTCTTTTAAAATAGCGGCAAACCTTTTAAAATAATTATTAGAAGGGGGGGGGGGGGAGAATATCCTGAAATATTCTGGTTAGTCAATTGCCAGTCAAGCAAAAGATTTTTTTTTTTCCTTTTCACTGCAGCTTAAGAAGTATAGATGTTTTTTTTTTTTTTTTTTTTTTTTTTAACGAATTTTTATGCAACTAAATTTCAGCATGAAAATAAATATAGATTTCTATACTTTTGGCAATTTTTACCGTTTATCCGCCCCCTCTCCAGATTTATCCCGATTTTCCTTAAAGATTGAGGGGCGCTGGAACGGTATTTTACGGTATTTATATTTAGAAGAAGAAAAAAATAGTCGTTCAGAGAAAATGACCTTTATATAGAGCCCCCTATGATAATTATTTTTATATGAACAAAATGTATCCTTTTAATAAAAAGTAAAAATAATTTTAAGATTTTTTTTTTTTTTTTTTTTTTTTTGGTAGTATTATTTTGTGAGCACTTACAGGCATTCTTTCGTATTTAGTTGGAATGCCAAAAGTTCCAAAGTTTCAGAAAAGTGTACTTAGTTCGAATGGTTTTGTTGGTTGAAGCAAAGTATTAGTTGAAGCTGGAACGCTTTCAAGAAGTTTATGAATGAAGGTATGTGGTTTTAGTTGCGATTTTTAACTGATTTATGGCTTTCGGTGAGGATTTGGTGCGATTGTTGGATCAGAAAATATTTTAAGGGAAGTTTGTTAATAAGGTTACTTAAAACCACCCCAGTATGGCTTATTTAATAAGCGCGATATTCAACGGAAGGATTTTTTTTTTTTCAATAATTTATCTTAAGAGTTTTTTCTTGGAATATTATGAAAAGAATCTACAAGCTATTCCTGGTATGAGATTACTTACATTTCGGGCTACGTTAAAGTTGTTAAATAAATTAGGTTCACTTGTCACTTAGTTATTTTTGGAGAAAATATTCGCCACACATTTCTTCATACACGTTGTATTGATTTGACATTTAATATATTTGCTATCTATATATATCCTCCCCCCCCCCCCCCGCGTTATTGAAATAAAATAAGCGGTTGAGATTGACATTTCTCATCATCATCAACATCATCATCATGTGACCCGTGGAATTTCCTACTGTAGTCAAAACTACCGCTTACCTCCACCTGTAGATGCTTAGAGCCTGAAGAAAGATTATCAAAGGTGGCTGAGGGTGTACAAGAGTGTGTTCGGATGAACTCACTCATCCGAGAAAAATGTATACTATTCCTTTTTTTTATTATTATTATTACACATAATCAAGACTCAGGGCCCACTCGGTCTGTCCAGGACAGCATTGCCTTGAAAAAGGAACCTTAAGACTCTTCCAAGAACAGGACTGCATGCTCTTATAAATTATTCTAACAATTATAATTCAATAAATAAGAGAACTAACTAGAAATGTTTATAAAATTGAAAAGAAAATAATACTTGATTACAGTTAAAAATAAATGAAATACGTTAAATTTGTATGCAGCTACACTAAATTAAGATAAAATACTCTGTACAAAGAAAGACAAATCCCTACTAGTAAGGTAATAGGTAAGAAGGTTCACTGTAGGCGAGTGTAACTAGTATGTTGTGGCCACCACAAGACTTTCTTCTATATTTTCCTACACAAATTCACTCAGTAACAAAAAAAAAAAAAAAAAAAAAAGTCCTTCCGGCTTATTCGGAAGGGTAGGTTTATTTCTTTTTCCTTATCAAGTAGCCGTCATTATGTTTAAAAATGGCAGCTACAAATTATTAATGTACTTGGTAGAAATATTGATGTAGGCTATGCACATATGGAGTTTAAGCAAATTGGTTCATAAATGCATTTTTATGTGAATTTAAAATTTTCAAGTGGCCGGCGCTTGGAAACAAAATGGCGGGTTAAGTTGACAAATATATGAAATGTTTTTCTGAGATAAGTCTACTCTACGCATATAGTTCGAATTAATTCAAAATCTCAAAAGTCATCGTGTTGAAAAATTAAGTTTCAAACACTTCGATCAAAATGGCAGAGAAAGTTGCTCATCTAAGATATCGTTGCAAATCTGAAAGTAATTTTTTTTTTTTTTTTTTTGTAGAAATTCTTTCAAAGAGTCTTAGTAAGTTGATAAAATGTTAGTTTTCTGCATTTCTAGTTTGTTTTAGCTTCAAAATAGCCTAAATTTTCCTAAAAAACACATTAAAAGATCCAGTAACGCAGGTAATGGATTTGGCGCCAAATTTGGCGACATTTTTGGCGACTTTTGGCGAGAAAATACTTATTATCGATGTACCAAAGATGGACGCAATAACGTGATTGGTTAACGAGTTACGTGAATTTTCTAGATTTTTGTTGTTTGAATGATAAATCGAATTTTCAACTTTGATTTGAATTGATTAAGTGTTTCTAAAGTTACCGTAATAACAAATTTTCAAGTAGCCGCCACTTGGAAACAATACAGTGGAACAAGTTGCCCAGCAAACACATCCAAGATATTTGAAGCATAGGTTCACTGTCCAACTGTGGTTTAAATCAATGCCGTGTTTCAAAAGTTATTATTATGGCAAATTTTCAAGTGGCAGTCTAAATGGCTGCGACTTGGAAACAAAATGGCAAAACAACTTGCCCATCGAAATCATCCAGTATACTTGTATGATAAGTTCATTGTCCAGTTCTAATTTAAATTAAATCAGTATTTCAAAAATTATCGTCATAAGAAATTTTCAGGTGGCACCACTTGTAAAAAAAAGTGGAGTGAGATGCCCAGCGAACTTATCTGATATATTTGAATGATAAATCCACTACCCAAATTTGATGCGAATTGATTCTGCATTACTAAAGTTACCATAATGACAAATTTTCAAGTGGCCGCCACTTGGAAATGAAATTGCAGATGAAATCACCAAATGAACTTATCCTAGATATTTGAACCATAAGTTCACTATCCAACTTTTATTTGAATCAGTTTAGTATTTTAAAAGTTATCGTGATGGCATATTTTGAAGTGGCAGTGTGATTTTAAGTGGTTGGAACTTAGAAACAAGATGTCGGGACAAGTTGCCTAGTGAAAACATTAAAGATAATTATAAGATAATATCACTGTCCAAATTTGGTTCGATTTGGTGTACTATTTCAGAAATTATCGTGATTTTAAATTTTCAAGTGGGAGCCTGATTTCAAGTGGCCCCGCTTAACTTAAGATATCTGCCACTCTATAAAAATGGCAGATATAGTTTATTAATAAACTTCATTGAGATCCTTACGTGGTCTGTATTTACATCAAAATTCAAACAATTTCAGAATACGCTTTTTACAATTTAAATTTGAAATTTTCAAGTGGTCTCCACTTGAAAACAAAATGGCGGAGCAACTTGGTTAATAAACTTATCTAAGATATTTATAAGATAAGTTAAGAAACTGTTCAAATTTCGTTCCATTTGGAGCATTATTTCGGAAGTTATCATGGTTTTAAATTTTAGAGTGGTGGTCTGATTTCAAGTGGTCCCGCTTAACTTAAGATATCCGCCACTTTATTTAAAATGGAGGATAAAGTTCATTAATAAAGTTATTTGAGTCACTTGTATAACCTATGTATACATCAAAATTAAAAAAAAAAAATTCGGAATATGTTTTTTACAATTTGAATTTGAAATTTCCAAGTGGTCTCCACTTGAAAACGAAATGTCTGAGCAACTTGGTTAACAAATTCATCTAATTTATTTATAAGATAAATTAAGACACTGTCCAAATTTGGTTCGATTTGGAGTATTATTTCAGAAGTTATTGTGGTTTTAAATTTTCAAGTGGTAGCGTGATTTCAAGTGGCCCCGCTTAACTTAAGATATCTACCACTTTATTAAAAATGACAGATAAATTTCATTAATAAACATCATTGAGACCCTTATGTGGTCTATATTTACACCAAATTCCAAGCAAATTCGGAATATGCTTTTTACAATTTGAATTTGAAATTTTCAAGTGGTCTCCACATGAAAACAAAATGGCGGAGTAACTTGATTAATAAACTCGTCTAAGATATTTATAAGATAAGTTAAGACACTGTCTAAATTTGGCTCGATTTGGAGTATTATTTCGGAAGTTATAGTGATTTTCAATTTTCAAGTGGTAGCCTGATTTCAAGTGGTCCCGCTTAACTAAAAATATCTGCCACTTTATTAAAAATGGCGAATAAACTTCATTAAAAAACTTCATTGAGACCCTTATGTGGCCTGTATTTACATCAAAATTCAAGAAAATCTTGCTTTAAATATGCTTTTTCAATGTCGGTTTGAAATTTTCAAGTGGCTGCCACTTGAAAACAAAAGGTCGGAGCAACTTGGTTAACGAACTCATCCAAGATATTTATAATATTAGTTCACTGTCCAAATTTGGTTCGATTTCGATTATTATTTCGGGAGTTATCATGATGACAAAATTTTCATTATAGATAGATAAATAGATAGATATGTGATTGAAGTGATTGCAATTGGTCGATTTCTAAAGAAATCAACCTAATAATAATAATAATAATAATAATATTTTTTTTTTTTTTTTGGGGTTAAAAGTAAAAAAAAAAAAAAAAAAAAAAATCGATAACTTTGTTTTAAATTATCACAGATTTCTAGTTCAACCATTCGTTTTAAAGGTATTGGCGAGACCTTTCGAAAGATACCCATCTTGAAAATTTACCCTCCCAGGGGGGGTACTTCCCCCCAGGGGGGAAGCAATGCCCCCACATGCACAGAATTGTTTTCCTAGTTAACTACTACTATTATCAATAATTCATATTAATTTTGCAATCACAAGTTAAAAATAACTCTCATTATGTACATTTATACGAAATTTAGTCCTATACTGCCATGTTAAAAATTTAGAAAAAATGCGATCACAGCGCCACCTATCGAGAGATTGATCCCAAATCTAATCAGCACCAGTTTATGTCAGGTTGCAACTAAATACCAAGTTTGGTTAAATTTCATTAATTGGTTCGTGAGATACAGTGAACACAAAGTTCGTGATACACACACACAAACACACAGACAGACATTTTCTAAAAACTATCAATTCGTGTTCAGGACTTCCCAAAACGTGTAAATCCATCAAAAAACGGCGGTCGAAAATTTTCACGAATCCAATACTTTCTCTACATTGCATATAGAAGAAAGTAAAATCACAGTACGTTGCAGACGTCGCGTCGTGTGGAGGGAGCCAGAAGTAGGTAAATTTTTAGTTAAAGTTCTAAAATAATATATAACGTCAGAAGGGCCACGTCTCGTACATTTGAAAATAGGAACAAGTCCATCCTCTCTGAAAAGAATCACAAGTGACCGTTTTTTGATGACATTTCTTCTCTTTATTATTTCACGATTTACGTATTTTCAGTAACAAGCATGTCAGAAAGTTTAAGGTAATAACGTAACCTCACAACCTATTAACATACTGCTTGCGTATCATGTAAATTTATTCATTTTAAATAAATAAATAAATAAACACAATGTATGCGAACAAACATTTTTCCAAAACAATAGTGTAATTTAAAAATGGATTTTGCGTATTTGTATTAAACACTTTATTTACTTTCCCGCGTATATATACATATAAGCCAGTGAAATTTTCTGCATCAGTTGCTGACTATAAAATTGAGTTGTTCTAATCCCAAAATCCCAAAATGTCATTTTTAAATAATGTAATATTATAGGAAAACGTCAACAGACGGTTAAAAACTACAAAATATCCCGATAACAATGTGTTTAAAATAAATATTATCTTTCAATAATAAATTAAATAAACTTGTAGCTATCTAAATAAAATAAATATTAATTAAGAGAGAAAAAAATCTCTCTCGCAATATTGACTTAAAAAAAAAAAAAAAAAAAAAAAAGAGCAAGAGTACTTTTAAACATTTTATTATATACATTTCAGCTCAGTAAATCTTTTGAATAGTTCAAAAGATTCTTCAAAAAACAATGTTGTGGTAGGCTTAAAGAAAAAGAATAAGATTAGTATGAATTTTTCATTCTTTCTGCATTTTTTATGAAACGCATCGGAGACACAAAAAGCAATTTTTTATCCAGAATCGCTGAAAAAAATTACGTTTAAAATGGTTTCTTATTCTTAGCGGAATTTTTTAGTGATTTATGTTTTACGATAAGGATGACATACAAAATACTTTTTTGTAAAACATATTTACGAGGACAGAAGAAATTGGTAAACGAAGAGTGGTTTCCGAAAATAATAATAGCAAATATCTTATATTTTTACTTTTTAAATATATATATAACGATAAAATATATTTATATAGCTTCCTAATAAAATATTTTAAAAGTGAAATTTTAAATGCACTTTTAAGAACTTTTCAAATTTTCTATGAACTTTATTTAATTTTGGATTTTTTAAAAAGGCACTATTAAAATATTGTTAGAAATATTATTAATAAAGAATCGATAAAGTGTGTCTAAAGTAAGTATACACTTCAAAATTCAGAGAGTTAAACGTTAAATTATAGGTCCAGCTCCCTTCTCTCGAGAAAAAGTTCATGACAAGTTATGACTTTGTATATTTTTTTTTTTATTTATGCGAACAGTGACCAGTGTTGCCAGATTGCGCGACTTTTTTATTCAACAGTCACTAATAATTTTGAGAAGTGATATAATTTACATAATCGACGATCAATCGTCCATTATGTATATCAAACATCACTTCTCAAAATTATTGGTGACTATTAAATAAAAAAAAGTCGAGCAATCTGGCGACACTGCCAGTGACAGGAAACATTATTGTCAGACTTTGCAATTTTTTATTCATTGGTAACCAATAATTCTGAGAAGTGATATTTGATATATTTAATAAACGATTAATTGTTTATTATGTATATCAAATATCACTTCTCAAAATTATTGGTGTCTATTGAATAAAAAAATCGCTAAATCTGGCAACACTGAGTCGAAATATTTTTTCCGATCACTAATCGGAACCGCGGTAGCCCAGTCGGTAGAGCGCCGGACTCGTAATTGGAAGATTGCGAGTTTGGTACTCGAGCCGTCCAAAGACCGTCGTGTACACTTATGGTGGCTGGTGCACGTAAAATCTGTCGCGGCCGCAATGTCCTCCATGTTCCCATCAAAGAATATACCTCTGGGGGGGTCACCGAAGCGGGAGAGTCATCCCTTCCGTAGAGGATCAAAATTGTCTCCGGACCACCTCTAGGAGTGTGTCCCAGACCGTCGCCAATTGCCCATCTGCGGAGCACGAGTGCGACGTAAAATCCAACCATCCATCAATCTATCCGATCATAAACCGTAATCTAACTGCGGAATTATTTGTTTGAATTTTGAAAGCTTTTTATCAAAAATTTTGATTGATTTTTATTTTTTACATATACCGTAACTAGCACCATTTAAAAGTGGAAAAGAGGTTTCTTTAAATCTATAAATTACCACTAAAGTTTCCTGTTAAGAAATACTTATTTTAGCTGTTAAATTTTAACTTTATTTTGCCAATCAAAATGAACATTAAATATTTAGTAGCCATTTTATTTAATCAGTGTTACTAATTAATGATGTGACATAAAATTTTCTTCTCTAAGATTGTACTTTTTTTATGCGCATGCAGAAATATGAAAACTTATCACTTACTTTTTTTTCTCTACACACAGATTGCATTATTGGACAAATGGAGAACATGGGTTACATGATGGACAGCGGTCAATTCAAGTGAAGAGAAAATGAAAATTGTCTTCCTTTTGCAAAATGTGTATGAACTGCAACTGCATACGTGTACTATACGTAGTTGTGTAAAATAACTGGTTTGAAGTCTTCCGTGAAAAACGGGAGTGTTGGTAGATACGTAGTAGGAATATAGAACAGTGGAGTTTAAATCTCAAAGAAATTTTGTAATAACTATCTTATTCCTCTCAAAGAGTCGGTCCTAGACTTATAAGACACATACACTAAAAATATTTCTTTCACCTAATATTTAATTAATATTTATTAGGATTATTTTATTTAAAAGATTATTTTATTTAAAATAATTCTTTGGTCATTGATGTTAAATATTAAAACATTAAAGGAATATCACAATGAATATTTTTTAGCATAGAGTCACCATATTTTTATTTTATTTTATTTATTTATTTATTTTTAATATACATCCTATTATCAATTGTATAGTATAAAAAGGTACTTTATATTATTAGAAAATCCTTTCTTATTAGAATTATTTAATTCTAGTATTAATAGTTTAAAAAATAGTCTTTTGATCTAAGAAACTAAAACAAGTGGTGTTGTTTATTTTAATTACACTGGAAGTTCAAATAAGTACGTATGAATCCATTAGCTGATTCTTAATTAAAAACATTCATTGAAATTTTATATTTTAATTTTACTTTATATAAAAATTGTTTAAGTTACATTACAGCTGTTTAGTACTTTTTTTTTTCATATTATTTATAGAAAAAAAGAAGTTTTTTCAACGAAGCTTTAAAAAAAAAAAAAGGAGAGGGATTTTTTTAGCGTTAACATTATGAAATTTGTCCCAAAATTAATTAACTAGTCATCCATTTACCTCTTCATCTGTTTTGTTTATATTTACCGTGCCTATAACAGATGTAGTAAAAAAAAAAATAATAATAATAATTTTAAAATAAACTATTCAATAAAGTAAAGAATTTAAACGATAAATTAGCTATACAATTTTTTAAAAATAATATTTAATAGCTGAATAACCCAACAAATAATTTAGGAAAAATAAAATCGGGATTTACTTTTAAAATAAAATTAATTGTTGCATGCATTTTGAGTAAAGCGTTAATGATCAAAGAAAATTGTGTTGTTAGCTTGACTTGTGTGCAATTTCTGGAATGCAATTTTTAAAGAATGTTATTATGTATCATATAATAGTGGTAAATAAAAGTATCTAAATTTTTAAAGATAATAGTCCTCAAAAAGAAAAAAAAAGTATGGGATAAGATATTTTATTATAAAATATAGTAAAAAATAAAATAAATAAGTAAAATATTTCTTTTTTTTCATTAATGATATAAAAAAAAAATCTAAATTTATAAATAGAAGACGATAAATAATGAGAGGAAATATCGATTTTGATAATATATATTTAAACTAAATATACAAAATACGCATCATAAAGCAAAACCTTTTTTTTTTTTTTTTTTTTTTTTTTACGGGATTCCTAAATATAATTCGTGTTAGTCTTTTATTTTCATCTTTATATGTTTCACATTTCGAAATATGTTAAACAGAATTTGATCATTTTTGGAAAATATCTGTCTGTTGTGTGTCAAAAATATTTTGGTGACTGTATCTCACGAACCAAAGTATAAAATTTAACCAAACACAATAATTCATTTGAGTTTGAAATAAATAGGTGCTAATTACATTTAAGGACCAATGGCTTTAAAAATTCTCCTCCCATTTTTCCACAAATTTCGCGTGGTAATGTATTTTTATAAAATAAGGTATGATAAAAAAACTTGGTATTTGTACATAATGAGAATTATTTTTTTACTTTTGAAAGTTAAATTAATATATATATTTATTATAGTAATAGATAACCAGAAAAAAAATGTATACTGAGGAGTGCTTTTACTTCGAAGTGTGTGTGTGTGTGTGTGTGTGTGTAAATTTTCAATATGAGTATCTTTCAAAATAACACGGCAATTTCTTTTGTGAGGATTGGTGCTAATATGAGATTAAGTCTTGTGCGCCTTCCTCATACATCTTCATACCTTCTGTGTGATAAGTAAATAAATTACAAGAATAGTATTAAAATTTGATATAAATACTTTATTTGAAACTCTTAACTGAGGGAATAAATGAGAATATTTTCTTAGATGACTCATAAAATATAAATCAAAATGTTTTTCACTTAAATATAAATGATAAATGATCTCATTCTCTTGCAGCTTAAAAAAAGTCACTGACCGGCACTTTTACTTAATTATAAAACAATAATTAAATTAATATTACAGATAATTTGAAAACGATGCAGCAGGCGTCAAACTTAAATATGTTCCGCAAATACAATCGACAGCAAAAGTATTCGAGCACTAGCAAAAATTCCTATATAAAAAAAGTACACTTACTACGGTTTTGTTGAATAAATCCTTGTCAAATCATGTTCTTAGACTGACTAAGAATAGGATTCGACAAGGATTTGCTTAACAAAACTATATTAAGTGTATTTTTTTATACATAGGAATTTTCGCTAGTGCTCGGATATTTTTACTGCCGATTGTGCGAAATTTTAGATACATTGACTCTAAGAACTATCACAAACTAAAACTCCTGTATCTGCAGCCCTCGTACTGTAGAGTGACCATATTTTTTTCCTTGAATTCGTGGGCAAAGATGGCGGTGTCCTCGAATTTCGAGGACAAAAAAATTAAAAAATATTTAAATCACCTTAAATTGTAAAATTTTAGTAATTTTTATGTATAAAGCACCTTATTTCAGCTTATTTATTATATATACTATAAATTACTATAATAAAACATTAATAACTTATAACCGGCGTCCCCAAATATGTTGTAATTTTTGGGGGACGAAGGTAGTTTGTCCTCGAAATTCGTGCCTGTCCTCGAGATTCGAGGACATATGGTCAGCCTATCGTACTGGACTGCCCAGAAGTCAAAACAAAGTTCGAACTAAGTCAGAATAAAATAGAATCCGGTCAGAACCAAAGTTGAACGCCGAGCACGATTTAAATCAATTTTATTCACTAAATAATTAGTATTTATATTCAACCGCGTTTTTAACAAACCGATTCAAATCTAATTTATTTTTTAAATCTCGAAAAATTCGAAATTTTCCTTTTTAACGTATGACTGCTATCCAACCTTTCTAGAGTACTTAAATAAACAAAGTAAGAAGTTAAATATATTAAAACACTTTAAACACACGTAAATTAAATTTTTATTTAAAAGATGTTAAAAAAAATTTAATCCAAAGCTTTTCGCTTTAATAATAAAGCATCATCAGGGATTTTTTAATTATTCGTTTCCAATGAGCAGTTTTAAATATGTTTTCTTTTCACAGTCAACAGTTAATGGCTGATAATTCATTTCCTGCTCATTGGAAACAGATAATTAAAAAAATCCCTGATGATGCTTTATTATTAAAGCGAAAAGCTATGGATTAAAATTTTTTTAACATCTTTTAAATAAAAATTTAAATTTACGTGTGTTTAAAGTGTTTTAATATATTTAACAAATGACACGTGTTCAATTTAACTTTCTTTTTTTCTTAGAGATTATTTATAAAGTAAGAAGTACTGACCCGATTCGACTACTTCGCAACTTTCGTTTTGCGAACTTTCTATTAGAACTCCTTGGAACTTCACACTTAAAGACAAATGGTTGCCCCATTGATCTGTGATAATCTACAGTCGCTGCAAAATTATTCGAGCACTAGCCAATAATTCCTATATTTAAAAAGTACACTTAAGACTGTTTTGCTAAGTAAATCCTTGTCGAATCATGTTCTTAGACTGATTAAGAACATGACTCGACAAGGATTTATTTAACAAAGCTGTATTAAGTGTACTTTTTTTTGGCAAGGATTATTGCTAGTGCTCGAATAATTTTGCAGCCGACTGTAAGTCAAATTAATGGGTTTTTATAATAATTATTTTTTTAATAAAACAAATGTAAAAAATAAATGAAAAAATAAAATAAAATAAAAAATCCTTAGATGTAGACAAAAAATAGACTTTATATTTAATATTCTAGTATTATATACTTCTCTAGGACTAAAATCGTCTGCATTCACCACAAAAATAATTTTTAATAAATAACAATTTGAATAAATAATTTGTACTGTGTGAATTTACATAAGAAAATATAGAAGAAGATGTTGGGGTGATCACAACATACAATTTATTTTATTTTATTTTATTTTATTTTATTTCTTTGTTTGTTTGTTTCTTAATGTATTTAAAAATCCAATAACGACTTTAAAACTTATTATGATAAATATTTCGCAGTAGACACTCGTGTTTTTCGTATCGTTTAGCCCTTTTCAATGAATTTCATAAAATTAGTAAATTTTAGATTTTCATCCATAGCTAAAAGTATTTCAACTATTTTGTTTTTTAGCTTTTCTATTTTAACTAGGTATTCGATATAAAAATTATTTCTAACAAATATTTGATAAACACAAAAGCACATTTCATATTCATACTTGCCAACCATCTCATTATGAACCGTACAATTTTTAGTACCCGCCTTTATTTTCACGCCAATAATTTTTTAGAGTAATTTTAGTCTTATTTAATCCTAACAACAATTAGAAAGAATAACTCTAAAAATATAGTGGTGTGAGAAAAGGGGCGTTTTTTCAGGGGGCGTTAACAATTGTACGGTTATTAATGAGATGGTTTGCAAGTATGCATATTACATGAAAAAAGGAAGGGGTGGGAGGGGTTACATAAAAATTTTTAACGTCCGTAATAGGACATCATTTTCGTAGAATTTTAAGTCTGATTTAGATCTGAACATTTCTTGTTCAAAATTAATTTTAAGTAATATCAGCTCAGAGTAGAAAACTATATATTTCTGATAGATTGGAATGGAGGGCTGATTTTCACCAACTATGTGAAAAATACCAGACCTGGGAATCGAACCCGGGCCTTCCACTAAACGCGCGGATGCTCTATCCACTGAGCTACCCTGGCCTTTCGATTCCCGGCTCTGGTATTTTTCACATAGTTGGTAAAAATCAGCCTCCCACTCCAATCTTTCAGAAATAAATTTTCAAGGTTGATGAATAAAATTACTGTAGAAAACTATAAAGAATATGTGATGTACTTATAATAGTTCTTTACTATAAAATTTTGCGTTTATATTTTATCAAGAATATAACTGTACCCCGAAGATAAAGGGCACCATGTACATTTTGTGAAAGGAGTTACTACCATGGCTTTCATGGGCTGCAGTGAAATACATTTGTCATGAATGAAGAAAATGAATATGGTTTTATTTTCCACTGTCTTATCTCCTTAATAGTAACTTGACATGAGTGATTAATTCTAAATAAATCTAAAGATGCACATAAGGGACATGGTGCTAACTCTTTTCACAATTGAACATGGTTGTTCTTCACCTCAGTAGTACAGATAGTATAACATTTTAAAATAAGCTGTTAACGTCAATTTATCGAAAATTGTCATAGCAATCACATTGCATTTTGTTTCAAATGGCAGTGTTCATTTGCAATAGATGTATAATTCATTTCAGAAGAGGCGATTAAATTTGAAATGTTATTTTACTTTATATTTCAATTTTTATTTTACTTTATATTTAAATTTATTTATTTATTTATTTATTTGCTTTTAGTACGCAAAAGTTTCGGTTGCAGAATGTTTATCGATAATCAGCATACAAAGTAAGTCATCACTTATATTTAATAAATGCAGATTTCTATTCGATATTGAGTGAAAAATAAATGCACATTATGGTCAGTGACCGGCAAAAAGTGTTCAAGAAAATGACCGTAAAAATAAAATTATGTGATGATCTTTTTCTTTTTCGAAGAAGTGAAATGACCTTTAATAAACTGTCGACAAAATGAATTTTGCAGACATTTTTTACGGATACAGGTGCTCAACATTTTTCTGAAAGAAGGGTGCTGGCCGTATAAATTTAACAGCCAACTTTCTGAATTTTACTGTAATTTCCTTGAGTGTTTACAAAAGGGATTTATATATATATATATATATTTTTTAAGCGTTAAAATGTAAATTTCATATAGTAAAACAAATTTCTGCACCAACATTTAAACCAGAAGACCTTGTCGCACTTCAAGACTTCTGGCTCAAATTCCTTGCACATGCCTTTATAAGCAATCATTACTTGTGACTTCTCACGCATTAAACGTAAATACTAAACCTTTATCCATAAGAACCGGAATAGATATATCAGGAACAGTTAAAAGAAACAATGGACGAAGATTAACTTAAGAAGTTTTTAAATAAAATTTTTGCAAATCAACATTGTTCTTGCCAGTGTCATAATTAATATTTTAAAACTGGTCCGACCTTTCTGCGATCACTCTTCTTGAGATATCGTGTATAAAGACTAACAAACTAAAGATTATTAAACTAATACACTAAATCACTAACATTCTACAGACGAACAGCATGCCGATTTTGTAATTTTCAAATTCCTCACGCCTCAAAACAAGTAAAAAATTGAAACAACGAAGTCGGAAATTTTCACGATTACCTGAGCTACCCATACTATAGTGTGATGGGGAATTAAAAAGGTTTAGGTTTCCCATCAGTTTAACGAAACTAATATTTATCGAAATCAAGCGTGAAATAATTTGCTACTTAAATAATGCCATTTTTATCGTAGGCACTACTGAAATGTCAAACTTTTAGCGGTAAAATGATAAAATTAAAAGTATTGGTTGCAACTGTATTAGCATAATTTTTTGATAAAACCTGAAATTTTGTTTTCTATAATGAACCGTTCCGCTGTGGAAACATTATCAGCGATAGAAATTATTTTGTTATTTTATATGTTAAAATTTTTAAACTTTTAAATCTGCAGTATCAAAATAATAATAATTATAATTATCTTACATACAATAAACTGTCTTTAAATTTAAACAGTTTGCTTATATTTCGTATTTAGACGAATTATTTGCATCACAGTAACCAATTCTTGTGTTTAGTAACTGTTTCCTCTATTAATAGAAATACAGAGAATAAATTGTTATTTCAATAAATAAATAAATAAATAAATAAATATATTTATATATATATTTACATTTTATATCTAGTAAATAAAAGTGCCTGCCTAAAAGCAAATACTTTAACAAGTTTTGATCGATTTTCTTTGCATAGAAGTTTATTTTTTATCAAAATTCACAGTTTTGCATATTCTTTCAAGAGATGATGATGGTTGAATTTTCCGTATAGCATCCAAAAAAGTATCGAACTGGCTATGCATTTTATTGAATGCAAGAAACCCTCTTCCACAGTACTTATTCATAAATTGATTGTTTTTAATATTTATTAAGCGTTTTTTGTATAAAGTCTCTTAGTATTATTAAATATAGATCAAAAACAAAATATTGTTTAATTAAAATAGGTTAATTCTTGATCTTTTAATATAATTTATATCTTGTAGTTCCACATAGTATGAAAAAAAAAAAATGTATTACATTATCATTATTTTTTAATATATATATATATTCTTTTTTCAAGAGCATTTTTTTATTTTTTTATTAATTGTTCTTGACGAAATAATTTGAGATATTTATATTTTAATATCGGAAACTTATGCATATTATCGTAAAGCTATATATACTACACTGTATTAAAAGAAAAAATCCTTTTACTTATTTTACACAATTTCCTTTTATTTTCATATGTATTGTAGAAAAATTAAACAATATCTAGCTGTAATAAACTTTCATAAAATATATTAAATATTTAAAAGACTTCTTGCATTGTTTAAATATTGTGAATAAGAGTCCTATGCAATTTGAAAATGTATGTTTTAAAACACACTGTTAAAAATTTGGTGTTAACAAACTGAACCAAATATTGGTTGCAGCAAATGAACCAATAATTGATCCAAAACTTGGTACTGAAGTAGCTGTAACCACCCGATGATTTATCCTTTTACCATGATTTGATGATTTTATGTTGAACCAACTGTTGATATTATGTTAATATATATATATATATATATTCAATGTTTGACCGAAGCGGGAATCGAACTAATGACATTATCGTCTCAAGTCTAATACACTGACACTGTGCCACGCTTGCTTCTCCTCTAATTCTGTTTCGTAGATTTTCATAAAAGAGGATAAATTTTTTAGGGTCTTATCTTGACCCATGGGTACACTGTTAAAAAAAAGCAAATTTGCTAACAGAAATTCTCTGTAATTTGAGAAAAAAGTCGTAAATTACGGAAAAATTACATTGACAAAACGTATTTTTCTGTAATTACAGAGAATTTCTGGCAGCAAAGTTGCATTTTCTTTAACAGTGTTAAGTTGTTGCACAATATTTGCACTTTACCCTATGTTTTCGGCCACGTTCGTTAATTTAAGCTTGATTTGGCTTCAAAAGAAATTTTACTGATTCATACTTCCTTGACCGTATAATAGGTTTTTCTCTCTTCTTATAGTAGCATCGGGTTAGTGATCAATTGAATAAAGAACTCTTATTCTCATAATGAAAGTTGGTTTTGAACGACTTAATCACATGCGATCTCACTTCGCAGATTTTATTTTATTTCTCCAGCTTACAGCCGGTACATACAATCTCTTTTCAGCGCGCTAGTGGCGCCATCTCCTGAATACAAAGGAAATTACGATTTCATGTACGCCGAAACATTTTCCGTGTGAGTAGGTGTATGGTAGCTCCAAGTTTTGGTACAACTGAAATTCAATCGCAAAAAATTGAAAACTAAAATGCGAGGTTGAACCACATTATTGTACTGCTTATAACTTTACTCCATATAGTGGTTCAAGTTTGAACTAAAATTTTTAACAGTGTACATTGCTTTCAATATTTTATTATTTTTTTTCTCCTTAACGTTAAAAATATATATTGTTGTGAGTTGTAGCCAAAGAAAAAAATATGGTTGGATAACTACTGTCTACCTGGTGTACATGGCAGAAATTTAATTGATTCTCTTCAGATATTAACTACCACTATATATTTTTCTATAAAAATCTGAAACTCAGCACAAAATATTAAGGAGTTTTATTTTATGTTACTTTTTTTTTTAAGGGATGCAAAAGTAAAATAAGAATATTCCAAAATATCAAGCACTATATAAGAAGTGTTACTTTAATATTATAGAAACTTGCTGTTGTGGAAACTTTAAAAATTGTCATTTCTGAGTTAGTAAAAATCATAAAAAAGTTTTAGTGAGCAAAATTTTACTAATTGTAACGAAAATTTGCATTTAGAAAAATATATTTGTACAACGAGTGAGGTATGCACTTTTGATTTTATAAGAGACTGTTTTGGGTTTTTTAGTGTAAAGAAAAAATAATTACTACATTTTTTTTTTCTAACGTAGAAATTGTATACCTTTATTTTATTTTATTTATATATTTATTAAGTATACATTAAAATATTTTCATTTGTTTTACTCAATTTTTTTTTGTCTATATGTATTATAATTAATGAAACAACATCTTAATAATATAAAATATCTATATTTTATAAAATGCATTTAAAATTTACGAGACTTTTTGTATTGTTTAAAAACTGCGGCAAGAAGTTCTGCGCAACTTAAAAAACTCTGTGTTAATATATATATATATAAATATTTTGACTTTCTTTCTTTATTGATTTATTTTTTCCAGCTTAACATAAAAAAAAAAAAAAAAAAAAAAAAAGAGTTAGCTCCGAAAACAATTTCTGCTTGTATAACTATTATTCAAATAGAGTGCATGTCGAAATTTTAATCGATTCTCTTTAGATGTTAGCTACCATTATTATTTTTTTTTTCTTTTCTTCTTCTTTTATATATAAAAATAAAAAATAAAAACCTCAAACTTAGCATGAATTGTAAAGATATTTCTACTTTCCTTAGAAAGATTAAAATGTGAAACAAGATAATTTCAAAATATCAAGTATTATATAATGGAGAATAATATTACACAAACTTGCTAAAAGAAAAACTTTTCAAATTGTCATTTCCTAGTTACAGTTATTGAGTATAGTAATAAAAGACTTACGAAGTAAATCTTTAGTATTTTTCAGAAAAGTATTGTATTTAGAACAATATATTTGTGCATGGAATGTGATTTACATTCCCTTTTTTACATGAAACTACCTTTTCCTTGTGAGTATACATATATTAATGACGATAATTAAAGGAAACCAGGAAACAAATCATGGTAAATTATAAAGAATTTAAAATAACAACCAATCCAACGAACGTTAATGTACTGAAAAAAATGCAAAATTCAATATATATGTGTGTGTGTGTGCGGGGGAGGGGAGATAATAACTCATCATTATTCATTACGATGATCAAACACCAAGAAAGAAGACGTGATTTAATGAATAAAGAACCACTTATGGAAATGTGACCTTATACAAGGCAAAAGGTAAAAAAATAATATGTATTTGTTCTGAAACATGGGCAAATGAGATAATATGTAGAAAATATGATAAAAAAGAAATAACAGAAAAATAATATATATGAACCAGAAGAAGAAGAAGCAGAAGCCACCGCGGCTTAACATGGGTGGAGCGGGTTTAACAAGTTTTTTGGGTGCTGAACCTTTCCAAAAATCTCTAGAAGACTATACGGTAACAAAGTAAAAGTTAAAATGAAGGTAAAATTATTGCAAAAAGAGAAAATTAAGCAATAAAAAACTAAAACTTAACGAGAAAACCATGAAATACCATGTTAATCCATTAATTAACGTAGTATTTATAAAATTATGAGGTAGAAAAATTTGTATATGGTTTGAAATGAGATTTGAGAATATTTACGAGTTAAGTAGTCCTAAGGATATAAACAATTCTGCCAGGCAACACGTTAGTATTATTAGGCATTCATTAAATACAGTTTCAATTAAATACAAGGATTTAGCTATTATCTCAAACAACACTCACCATCAAATTTACTTAAAAAAAAAAAATACAATTACGGCCATGTTAATTTAAGCTTATGTTACATATCAATTACATTAATCTCCATTTAAAGATTAAATAGTTTAATAAACCTAATAAATGTAACATAGTAACGTTATTAATTATTATTGAAATAATTATGATATAGTGCAATTCAAATAAATTTGTTGTAATATATATATATATATGTGTGTGTGTGTGTAGTGTGTGTGTGTGTGTGTGTGTATAGACGAGACTTCGCTTGAAGCTCTTTTTTTTTTTCCTTTTACAAATGTGTTTCTTTCTTTCTTTTCTTTTTTTTTTTTTTTTTTTTTTTTTAATTGATATATAATTTTGCATATAGTATTCAATATACGTAAAAACAAATTACGTTTTATATGGGATAAAATAAGTTCAATGAAGTTAGAAATAAATTGGCAAACCTTTAAGAATATACATTCCCTTTTACTCTTTATAACTAAATTTAAATAATTAAAATAGTGAATACATATATCTACGACATTATTACGAATTGATCGTTCTTGGAATTTGAAAAATAAATCTGAAATACAGTAAAACCACAAGTTATGAACACAAATATCATAATATTATTTCATGTACAAGGAAATGAAAAAAGGTTTTGCCTTAATTAGTGTTTAATCCAATTTTTAATGCAATGCAAAATTTTAGACAAAATACAGAAGAAGGACAACTTTCCTTCTATATAATGCACTGCATTTCACGAATGAAATCACTGCAAGAATGATTAAAATAATGCAATTGAAATTTCTTTAATGTTTTTGATTCTTAAATGTGTAATCTATTTTTAACCAATATGTAATCCATGGTTACAATTTCAATACAATGCACTGCATTCAACACAAAATACAAACTAGTCGAAAAACAGTGAAAAAGAATATTACTCTTATCCATTATCTAACATTGAATTTTCCGTATATAATATATAATCAATTTTTAATAAAATATAATAATTTTGTAAAAATATAAATGGTTATATACCTTATTGTACTTCGGTACAACATAATGAATTAGTGACAAGAAGTGAATGAAATAATGATAATATATATATTTATATATATACAATTGCTATCTCATTAATGAAGAAATTTTCCTTAAAGGAATGCAAAAGTAATCATATTTTACATGTAATTAATTAATGAACAAACGAATTTCATTTACTTTATTCCAACAAAGAGTAAAATCAATCATTTAAAAACTGTTGGAATCTAAAAATTTTTATTTATAGATAAAAATAGATAGATGAAAACGTATATGTGTAAAGTGTAAATGTTACAGGAAGAACAGAGATATTAAAAAGAGCTGTGGACCTCAAACGAAATTATTTGAAAAAAAAAGACTAAACGCAGGACATAATAATTAATAATTTGAAAAATGGATTTTAGTAAAAAAAGAAATTAGCAAATTGAATTGAAAAATATAAAATATTCTTCGATATATTTTTTTTTAACAAAAGCTAAAGAATGTTTCATGCAGTGATACGTTACGTGGATACACGAATGCTTTATGATGTTTCTTTCATTTCGAGAAGGAGAAAGCAATAATATAAAGGTCAGTTAAAAATTGTATCAGAATAATGAACATCAATCTCTGGATAAAGTGCAACAAAACAAAATTAGTACGACTTCGAATGTCCAGGTCTGTTCTAACCACATGGTAATACTAGTAATGTGAGCAACAGACTGAGATAAGCCAAACAATAACATTAAGAAACAGCAAATATTTGGAGAAAACGCGATGTAACAACTTATTTATTGCAGAAAATCGCATAAAATGCTAACGTTGAATGGTCATAAATAAAAACCTTACTAAGCAAATAACATTACAACGAAACACATGATACATCTTGTCTATATTAACCATATAATAAAGTTAAATGATTTTTTCTTTTGTAATGAATGTGGTATATATGGGTATAAGTACAATTCTAAGAAATAATCAGATATAATTCGTGAAACATACTAAAAAGTGGGGCATAGCAATAACAGTGATACTTATGAAGTGATAGATGTCAAAAACTAATAAATATAAATTAAATCAAACTTCAACTCTAATGTCAAAAACTTTGAATTTTTAAAATTTCGTACTCAGCACATATATTGTGCAGTCAGAAAGAAAATAAGTAAATAAATAAAGAAGCCACCATTCCAACTAATTTCACCACAAGTTATATAAATATACAGCTGGTGCCTATCGATTATTTATAAGGTTATATATAATGATACCCAGGTTATATATAATGATCTTCCTGTATTTTGCTTAGGGGGTCGTCTAACTATTAAAACGTGCACCAACTTCTCTTTTTTTTTTTTTTTTTTTTTTTTTTTTTTTTTTGAGGGGGGGGGGGGGGGGTTGGGACAAAGCAGCTAAAAATATGGTTTATATCCTGCGCCAAGTATGAAGATGTTAATGTTAAATGAATATGACAAACATTAATTTATATCTTCCCGAAAAATTATTGAATTGAAAAATAGTTTTTTCATTTGTTAGAATAAAGTGACTCAAACATATTCCATGCACATTTTTGATTAAAAACAGAATTTAGTTAAGAAATTATTTAAACATTCCTATTTCACGAATAAAACAGATATCATCAAAAATGTGTGGTTTAAAATCAGCTCATACTTATTACTCGATATTCAGTGATATATGATTTCTGTTAGGGCTTAGACGACCGTTACTTATTTTAATTAATTTCAACTATAAACTTCCATATATAAGATTTAAAATAGTTATTATAGTAGGTTTTTATATACAGATTTTTTTTCTATTGCCCATACGCATGGTAGAGAAAATATTGTTTTGTTGTCAAAGGTTCGAAATTGAGTTTTTGTTATATTTACAAGTCTGAATACGAAGGTCCCAGAATACGAAAATCGTATTTTTAGCGGTTGGTTTGTCGGTTTGTGTGTGTGTGTGTCTGGTATCAGCATTCCTCACGAACAAATAATAACAGGAAGTCCAAAATCTGTATTCTAAATCTGTATCTTACGTTGATGCTGCACTAATATTTTCGTTGGTATGAAGCAAATGTAATACTAAATTAAAAATCTTTTGTACAATCAATGTTTAAACTTAAAAATTTATTCATATACAATAAAATTAATATACACACTACCGGTTTCAAAAAAACATAACCTTTCTTATTCAGGTGTAAAACACTACCTTGAAGCATTATAAATAAATAAAAATTTAAATTAAATAAATCAATTAAAAAAAAACAGCAAAACTAAATGTAAGGTGTTTAAATAATAATAATAAAAAAATAATAATTAAAATATATAAGTCATATATTTCACAATCCCTTCCCTCCATTTATTTATGTTTTTTTTTTTTTTTTTTGTTCTCTTCTTTCCAGTTTTCTTTAGTTGTTTTCCTCTCTGATGATTGGTTTTGCATACTGCTCCCTACTGGTTAGTTGTATTTTTTCGTTTTGTTTTTGTCTCGACGGTAACTGCACGTGTCTTGCACCTGAAGAAGAAAGGCCACGTCCTTTCGAAACCAGTAGTGCATGCATTAATTGCATGGTGTGTAAATAAGTTTTTAAGTTTAAATATCAAGGAAATGGTTCGTGTAGCGGCTCATCCAAGAGAATTAAAATACATTACATCTCAATCGGCAGTTTTCTGGTAAGTATAGTCTGCTCGAAACGAAATGGAATTAGCATATATTTTTATATGTATAAAAGCATGTTTTGTATAGATTGTGCTATTTAAATCATTTATCATTATTTCAACGGGCTACATAAAGTATTTGAATGTATTAGATCTGTATTTGGACATTGCTGGAAGTGTGTTTCATTTTGTGTTATTTGGTTTTCCTATAAAACTTAATTTAAGTAAACAGTTAGATGTGCATGTAGTTTACAGACAATATACAGAGCTACTCAAAATTTATCTAAACGTTCTTTTTTTTACTGAATGTAACTGATGGAAGTTCTTTGCTACATTTTACTATGTCGACGAACACTGCTCAGGAAGGAATATTACTTTTTTATACCCATACTATAACAAAGTATATTTTAAAGTTCTATTTTCAACTTTTTTTTTTCAAAGTACCACGTTTTGAAGTACCCTAAATGCAAAAGTCCAATTTATTACGGATTGATCTGTATGCATATCCGTTTTCAGCATAAAGTAAATACAAATAACTGCATGAAATTCAAATTTGGTATTTTAAAGTTCGTATTAGGTTTCCGCTAAAAAAACTGGGTCAACATTAGTCAGCAATTTTAAATGCAAATTAATTGCAGCCTTGAATTACAAAATAATTAAATATTTAAATGCATGCGCTATAATTGAACGAGGGATCGAGGGGGGAGACAGCTCGACCCACATGTAATTATATGCCAAATAAAACAATACGAAAATTTTTTTAAATTTTAAATTGTTTATTAAGTAGATTCATTTTTATTATCTTACCTTATTAATCTTACGACTAAATATGCAATCTATCTTTAGAATATTGAAATGTAGTTTAAGAAAAAGTCAGGTGAGGGACGCACCAGATTAATTTAATTATATATAACATTACTTTAGTTTAGGGTTAGTACTGGGGACTACAGTTACAAAATGTTAGGTTCAATTTCCGTTTCAGGCATGTATATTTGTAGTGGATCATAATTCACTAGGTCCCGGTATTATGAGAAATATTGTGTGTATAAAAGTAATGTGTGCATTCGTAGAATGAGAACTCAAACCCATAAGATCCTATTTTCACATATTTTCCTCCATATATGGTAGAGAAAATATTGTTTGGAGATCAAATAATTGAACTTATGATTTTATTTACTGAATGTATTTTTAATTAATTACATTTTATTAAGTCAGCGGATTAATATTTGAATGTTATATTTGAAGTATAATTTTATTTCTTGCATTATTTCCTCAAAATGTTTAAAGATAATTTATATTTCATATATACTAAATCGGGATTTGACAAATAAATAAATAATTAAAAAAATAAAATAAAATAAAATAAAAATCAAAAACATAAAAAAAAAAAAAATACCGTTAAATATCGTTAAATGTAAACAAGTACTAAATGAAAACAAATATGTAGATTTTGTAAAAAAAAAAAGGGATGAAATCATGAAAGCCGAAGAATTTGAATATATACAATTATTATTATTAGAAATAAGTTATTTTACTACATTCTTAAAATTGAAATGCTTTTATCTCTTGGTGAACAATACATATTTATAATTTATTTTAATGAATATCACTAAATCATGTCCCGCGGGTAATAAAATTAAAGCTTATTTGTTCACTTAATCCAATTTTTGCATTAAGCGAAATTGTCATCGGCAGGCTGTTTCCAAGATATAAATAAAAGGTAATCCAGTCAAATATTAAATAAAGGTGAAGCGAGTAATATTGATTTTTGGATATAATTGTAATTCGCGTTCGTATTTCATTTCCGTTTTTAATTTAATTTTAAAAGAATAGAAAGTCATATTTTACAAATTTATTTAACAAAACAATAGGTTTTTGAAGCTTTCGGAAAATTATTTTACTCAATTTTTTAAATATATATATACATTTTTTCAACTGTATACTATGTAAAAACATCATTGCGATTAAGAAAAGTCTGATAATAGATTTTGGTACATGCAGGGCTGCCACAGACAACTTTTTGTTACTCTTTTCATACCATTATTTCAAAAAAAATAAATTTTGTAATATTTTTTCGTGGTTAAATCTGCTCTTTACCTGCATAAATTTATTATAAATTTTGTGTTATTGAAATAATGGTACGAAAATAAAAAAAAGAAAAAGTCGACTGCGGCGGCCCTGAATATGTTTCCTGAAATTATCTGTGTTATTTTTAAGGTGAAATTTATATATATATACATAGGGTAGTTCAGTACTACTGCTCAAAAATCTGCATGTAGGTCAGGAACACAAAAACAAGCAAGAATGATAAGGAATATATGGTCGTAAACGCAATTCCAGTCGCGTTGCTTGATTACAAATCCAGAGACTGAAAGGTGCGAGACAGGTTACAAATAATGATATTTTTTTACAAAAAGGTGAGTTTATACAACAGTTTTATTTAAGGGAAAGTTTTACAAAGGTTTCGTACACTGAGATTTCATCTAAATTTAAAGAAAAAAAAAATCAAGGAGTCAAATCTGGTGAACATGTTTGCCACAGATGTTCACTGCAATACGTTTATACTCCAAAAATATGCTTTTCGTCGCTTCCTCCTAGGCAGCTTACCTGGGGAACTCTAGCAAGCTTTTGCGCATCTAGATTGCATATGTGACCATATGCTCCTGTATGATTCTTGTTTTTTAATGTATTTCTGACCACCATATAGATTACTGTATCGCCCTGTTACACATATGTCAATGAATACGATAACTTCTAAATGCTGCATTTGATTGAGCTAAAATTGAGTCATCATGTTATTATTTACCGGCTTATAAACTGTATAAGTTGTGATTTTTATATGGCAATGCAAT
The DNA here is from genome assembly GCA_963930645.1 of Salticus scenicus. Taxonomy (NCBI): domain Eukaryota; kingdom Metazoa; phylum Arthropoda; class Arachnida; order Araneae; family Salticidae; genus Salticus; species Salticus scenicus. The sequence goes on from OZ005649.1 coordinate 253,055,237, forward strand.
AATTTTTTTGTATGATACTGGCTATGAAATAAAATTATGAAAACATGGTTTAGTTTTGTTGAATTGTTTAAAACAGAATAAAATTGATATAAGTTATTCTGCTTTCATTTGGTGAGGTCATTATTAAAAAGGGTTTACGTAGAATTTATAATTCTTAAAAGAATTTAGAGATATTATACCATATGGAACTTAAATGTGTCAGATAAATTAATTAATTAAAGAAAAGGGTTTGATTTTGCCTTTTCACTATAGCCTTATATATATATATATATATATATATATATATATATATATATTTCCCCCACAATGAGGTTTTATTATAACGGCACCCATGACATAAAGTGGATTTAGAACCACTATGATCATATATGTTTAAACGAGAATTCGAACATAACATAAGGAAAGTGAAAGCTAGAGCTTTGACCATTTGGCTATCAGGATCGGCTTAATAGAAAATAAACTAATACTTGATTTAGAGTTTAATTACAGTGTAGTCATTATGAGGAATAGTATTTTAACTATTCACAGTTTCTTTACAAAGATGCACACAAGAATATAGGTACACAGATATGAATTGTGCAGCTATGCAGATAATCCAGAGAAAAACTTAAATACCTTATTAGAACTTACAACTTATTTTCAACTGATTAATTTATTGATCGAAATTCATTTAAAAGCCCGATAATTACTGCATATTTGACAGATTGTTTGGAGTCATTTCAAATTTTGATATTTTAATTCCTAAAAGATTTAATATTTTAATTTTTAATTAATATACTAGTCATATATTAATTTAAAAAAAAATAACTTTTATTCTTCTCATTATGAATATATCTATTATACACATTTACACATATTTGAAACAATGCTTTGATTTAAAAAATATTTTGTAACATTAAATGATTGTTTTAAAACATAGAAACAAAATAATTTAGCTTCTTTTGTACTAGCATTATTTACAATTAAATTCAGTCTTGCGTGTGATTAACATTATACTGACAAGAATGCATAACCACCAAGCCTAATCTTGTATTACGAGGATTAAAAGTATAGTTTTAGCGAACTTACATAAGTATTATAAAGAATTTATTACTTGAATATATATATATATATATATATATATATATACATATATATATTAATAGATCTATCGCCAAAGCATGTAGAGTAAAAAGCACAATATTTAATTGAAATATGCGCGCTCCACTGCTGGCCATTTGAGTGGCAAGTGTCATTATAATACTTATTTCATTTTAGAAATATATTTAAAAAAAATAAGCACATAATTATTACTTTGATTAAGCGGTTACATACAGTACTGAACTGCAATATTTCTCTAACCAGTCTTCCAATGTTAATAATGTGTTCGGCTAAATATTATATTTTTGCACTAGTAACTTTTCGCCGTTGGTTGTATTTTGCCGGACAGTCATTTCAGGCATTTGGCGCTGCTTTACGCGAGAATGTTTTTAACAATATTTTGTGTACTCCTCACCGTGTACTCCTTTTGGTAATGGTTAAGAATTTTTAATCCCTAATATCGCTGTTTTTTCATATATGTTTGGAGATCAAGTAACTAAATTCTTGACTTTTCTCATTGGGCTATTTTCATGTTTCATGCTTCATTTAACAATAATGAAATATAACACCGTTTTGATTTACTGAAAAAATAATAATATTTCTTTTCCTTTTATGTTTGAATGCAAAAATTAAGTAAATTACATCATTTTTTAAGCACATACCAACGAAATTGGAAAGTGTTTGTGATTTTTGGTTTGTCTGTCTGCCCGAGCTCCAACTCCCGCAAATATTCATGGAATTCGTTGAAACTGATATATGTTATTAACAGTTATTATGAAATATCACCTATTAAAAATTGGGTAAATATCACCACTGTTTTGTGTACAAAGACACCTGAAAGAATATTAAAGCATCGCGTTGTATCAACACATTTAAATATCATTATTTTGCCCAGATCATAATGAAATCAGCATTTATTATTCATATGCACAAAAAATGTTTTCTATAGAATATAGTATAATTATCACTAAGATTTAAAAAGCCGTACAAAATATTTAGATACATTAAAGGTATAACTGAAAATTGCTGTTATTGCTTTCTCGATTTTATTAAATGTTTTTAACACTTTCATCAATGTTTAACAGTGATTATGATCTCAATTAGTCCACCTGTCTTTCTGTCAACTTCATTCTACACACATTGTGTGATCGCATTGGCAAAATATATTGAAAGTTTTTCGACACAAAGGGTACGTGTAGATGGAAAGAATTAATAATCTATTCAAACTGCGTGATTTTCCGTTCCTCTTTCTTATTAATCTTACTTTTATAATTAACATGCACTTTTTTTTTTTTTTTTTTTTTTTTTTTTTAACGCAAGATTAGTGAAATTCTGAAGCGTTTAATTTAATTTTAACTATAATGTACTTTTTTGTTTTCTTTATTTATTAATCAGTACGATATTTTTCTTAAGTACTATCATTCTCATAAACTGACTTACGCATACTAGATTATAAATTATAAAAATAAAAATAAACAAATAGAACAAATACATTTATTAACCTTTTATTTACATAACCATGAATTATGAGACCATATGTACAATGAATGACTGAAAGCATCTTCTGTGTAGTTGTAATTGCAATACATGCCCGAAGATACTGTAGAAAACTCAATGCTGGAACAAAACAAAAGTAAAATAAACATAAATAAAAAATAAATAAATACAAATAATACAAATAATACACAAAATAACAAAATTAAATAAATAATACTTTGAATTAACAAACGGAAATAGATTTAAAAGTCAACATCTTCAAATTCAAACAAATATTAATTAAAAATCTGGAAAAATAAATACTTAAATAAAATAACAAACACAAAATAAAAATATTATTTTAATTAAAATATTACTAGGAAGATAAATCAATGTATACTAGCATGTAATCAATATGGAAATGATAGAAGGTTTAATAGTTGTTAAAGTATTTCCTTATTTACATAAAATAAAAATACATGCTGAAAAATATTTTAACTGATAAACTATAATTTTATTAATAACTAAAGGTGATAAATGCTTTTTCTTCTTATTTCGAACATTGCGAATATTTTACTTTTGTAATTTACAATCATCTTACCGCATATAAGATTCACCTCAATGAAATTTAGCCTTCACCACAATACACATAATTTTTTAATCTATATATTAATAGGCAAGCATAAAATTTGTAGTCCCTTTTTAACATATTAATTATGCGAGTAGAAGGTTGAAAATGGTATCATTCGAAAGGTATGGTTAGCCGGAAGGTGCGAATACAAATATTATTTTCTTACGATGTCAAGAAGGTATTTAAAAATACATTTATTTTTTATGCATTTTCCCCCATTTTTCCCTTTTATACACGTATTTCTTTACATTAAAAAATACCTAAAAGTAGAAAGTTGTTAAATCTGGCAATTTCATAAAGCTCAAATAAAACCATAGACACAGTAATTTGTATAATGTAGCATCACTATACGCAAGCGAAGTGATGACGTCACTGTCTGTCCATGGAGCCATGAAAAAGATTTTCTATGTTAATCGTCCATTGGATTTTTTGTAAAAAATTATTAAAAAATAACGGAAATTATCTGCTGATTTTAATTCCGATATTTGGGTATAGTTATATATGTTACTGTCTACATGTGTTTGATTGAGTTATTTTTTCTGTAAAATTGATAAAATTTTAATTTAAAATCACAAAACTCCAAAAAAAAAAAAATGGCAAACTTCCAGTTTCGAATGTAAACATAAACATTTCATTTCAAAGGGTGATATTTAAACAATAAATATTCAACTAATACACTAAATAAAAGGAAAATGGATTTGTTACTAACTGCTGCATGTATAAGTAGACGATACGGAAAAAATTCCGATTTCCGTTTTTTGCTGAATTTACATGTTTTGAGCTTTCTTTACGTTTCAATTAACTGAAATTGGCTACTTATTTTTAAAAAAGTGTCTTTATTGCTAGCTTTTGTGGGTAGAAGAAGCAAGTAGAAGATACATAAAAACTTTTGATTTCCGGTTTTCGATAAATTTACATGCTTTGAGATTTCCTTGCATTTTAATTAAGTGAAATTGACTACTTATTTTTATTTTTTAAAAAGTGGATTTATTATTCTTTCCTCTGCATAAGTAAGTAGAAAATATAAGATTCAGAAATGTTTTAGATTTTCGGTTTTCGATAAAGTTACACGTTTTGAAATTTCCCGAACTCAATTCGACCATTTTTAAAAAATATCTTTTTTTTTTTGTTTTTTTTGTTCAAACACTGTATTTTATGAACCAATCGAATGGGCTCTTCCCACTGTCGTCTGCTTAATCACGTGATAGAGGAAAACGAATAATCGAAATCAATTAAATATTGTTCTTAAGAACAAAAATTTTAATATTTAATATAAAATAAAATAAAAGTCATATTGTGCATTTGTAAACAGCAGAATAATTGTATTTGTAAATTTAATAATTTTTAAAAAACATTTTATGTGTTTATTTATTTTTACCTATAAGAATCGATTTTTGTATATTGTAGTGTAACTGTAACATTGACTGATCTAGCAATAAATAATAGCTTCTTGTGGAATGTTTATGGATTATAATTTGAAATTTTAAAATGTTTTCATTTAATTTAATTGCATAAAGGTGTTACAACAAGTTAATTAACTTAGTTTCTGGTCTAAATGGATTTACGCAGTACAATATTACACTGTCACTGATTTAAGTACCAAAAATCAGAGTATTCAATATATTCTTCATGAACATCAATAACAAACATAAACTAAATGATGATTCTAAATGTATACAGCAAACAAAAGATGTTGAATAATGATATAAAATGGATTAAAGATGATGATTTATAAAAAATAACACAGATTAAATACGATTGATAAAAAATAAGAATAGAAAATATGTTATTTCAGCAACCGCTATAGATAAACAAGACTGTCTGTTATTTGTTTTTCCTCTATCATGTGACCTCTGACGTCAGGTGGGAAGAGCCTATTAATTTAACAGAATTTGATACTTGGTTGGCCCTTGGTTTGACATTGTACCTTTTAGCTTCTGGGCTGTATCATACAACAAGGGGCGTTTTCACGTTGCGATTTTCTCTCATTTCAGGAAAGGCTAACATCTACAGAGAGAAATTGTCATATTAAGTAAAACTCTGCTGATTCAGTTAGAGTGAATATCGGCAAACAATTGCCGCAGCTGTGTTGCAATTGCATTCCGTTTAGGACAAGGCAATAACTTTGCTTTGCCTCGCTTTGCAAAACAAAATGGTCGAGTTTCGACCACTGGGCGATACTAGTTTATATAATTACACGTATTTATTTTAATTTTTAAAAATAATAGCTGTGCTTAATAGTATAAAGTCTTACCTACATACGCAAATTAAAAATTTAACGCTATTAGAATCTATCAAATTTTAAATAGTATCAGAAAATGCTACAGTTTGTGATTTAAAAAACGGGAAGAGGTACAACAGTCTAGGGAATTATTATTATTATCATTATTATTTAATTCAAACAGACATAACAAAGAGATTATTAAAGGTAGGTACTTCAGTACACTTTTAAATTATTATTTGATATACAATCGTTTAATGACTAAATAAAAAAAATATATATATGTCATTAATATCATTAGTTTGAATTAAAAAAAAAAAAAAAAAAAAAAAAAAAAAAACTAGAAAGATATGATAGAAAAAAAAAAAGTTATATTCCAGGAGATACTTAAATTATTAACATTTGATATTCAGTCATTTCAATAGTGCAACAAAATTATTAATTCGTTTGAAAAAAAAAAAAAAAATACTGAAAGGTATAAAGACGATCGAGAAAAAATTATTTATCGAGATGTAGATATATGCATTTGTCGTACTTAAGACGAAAACTAGAAGGCTCGCACCGCTTCGCTGGACATTATATTTAAATAAGTTCTCAAAATTCCATATCATTATTTATAAAATCTGAAAAAAAAAAAAAAAAAAAAAAAAAAAAAACACTGAAATCAGCCGAATTCTAAGTTAAATTTACACTGCAATCGGTATAGGTTTGCCTGCTCTCAAAGTGAGTTACCCAGGTCCACTGCCTTTGGCAGCAACTTACCGCATTTTACTTCCTCTTCCCAAGCGGTAAAGTTTAAAGTTTCCCGAAGTCCCACTAAAGTACATTATGTGTACACTAAAAATCGAATTCTAACTCCTATCGTTGCACTTGCATTATTACACTTTTATTTAACAATCGCGTTAGCAGCAAGACGAAACAGCAGGTATAATTAAAAATTCAGAATAGAAAACCTTAAAAGAAAAAAAAAAAAAACAAATTACATTCAGTAGTTTGTTAGTACATCTATTTCAATTTAGAGAAATATTTATGGCAACAATATTTATTTGTTTAATTCAAAGTTATCGTATCAAAGACACTTGCATTCAGCAAAAAATTATTATTACCAATACATATATTCAATTTTATAGCAATTTTCATCAACAGAAATTAAAAATTATTCTAGTAATATTTTAAAAACGATCTTCAATATATGACTTAAAGAATGATATTTAAAGTGGAAATATTAATTATTTTGCCTCAAATTTACATTAAAACTCATTATTTAATTTTATATTGGAATAAATTAAAAACAAGCTCACATATTCATTATTTTATTTACGTTTTAATTAAAAATTGATGATGATGTAATAAATAAAGTGTTTCTAAAATAAAAATAACTATTAAAAAATTGAATGTTCGTTGAAAATTATTATTTGCAATAAAATATAGATTAAGTATGTCTACATTTTTATTTTAAAATATGGAGCAGAAACAAATGTGATTGGAATATTCAATCTTAATATTGCTATTAAAATAAATTTCTCATTTTTCTCATTTTTGTGCTATTTGTAATCGTCGTCTAAAAAAACACATACATGTATCCCTTTTAACAAAAGATGCTATTGTATGTTACATTTAATTTTCCCCTGGGATGTCTTGTGATGTCGAAATAAGTTATAAAGAGAGTGATTTCATTAAATTCTAATCAAGAATCAGTTATGATGTAATGCTGAAAGAAACTGAAAGAAAAAAAAATGCAAATTTAAATAATATAAATTTCAACAGTCTCTTGGAAGAATTAATTCAGAAAATTATTTCCTTTTTTATTTCGTTTATCTCCAAGTTAGAGAAGGATTTAATTATTATTTCACAGAGTATTCTGATTAGATTTTTTAAATTTAAGTTGTGTTGATTAGCATTCATGGAATTTTAATTTCTGATAACAGTTTATTTATTATTATTATTTTAGTTCAATTAATTTTAAAATATTTTTTATTTATTTTTTTTTCCCTTTTTTTTTTCTTTCTTTCATATTTCGTTACAAATTAGAAGTGTAACAGATTGATAAAATAATAGGTTACGTAACGTAGCATAACACTAACACATTAATGAGATATCTTATTATTTGAGATAATATAAAATTATGTGTTATAATGCAATTAAAGTAAATCGTATAAACGTAAAACAAAAAATACTAAATAAGTGCACATTAAGGAAATTCTCGCAATTATTTTTAATATAGTGATTTAATAATACTTTTGTAATTGCACATTAATATAAGAAAATTTAAATATTTTAAATTCTTCAATCGATCTTTTTATGTTTAACAATTTGATACAATAATTTAAATTACATTTTTCAAATATTAGTAGAATAAACAAAAGTTTTTTTTTTTTTTCCTCATAGAATACAAGCATTAGGAACAGGTATATTTTTATTTGTTTCCGTTACCGCAATGAATACCTAATATTCATTATTTTATTAATAACAGTAAATAATAATAATAATGTTAATAGTAAAATTATTATATATATATGTATAATAAAAATTTATTTATTCGTTAAAAATTTTGAACATGCAGTTTTCGAGGAATTTACTCGGTTTAGGATTCCCTGAATATAATTTGACCACTTTAAGAATATATATGTTCGAGCGTCTCTCTGTATGAATGTTCCAAAAATTTTGGGGCCCTATATCTCGTGATGAATTAAACTGCACAAACCTTTGTATTTAATTTAACTTAGAAATTTATTCATCAACCCTTTTTGGGGTGGAAGGCTGATAACTGAAGGGTTGATGAATAAATTTCTAAATTAAATTAAAGAAAAATCGTGGTCTATCGGAGTTGTGCCATGATTAATAATATCACTTGATATAGCTGTGTTTACAGACTCGGTCACTTTGCCAACGAATGTTATGTGAGAAATGCCTAGCTGTTAATCACCCAGGGTAGGTCAATGTGAGTTTTCGCACGTTAAGCGGAAAGCCCGGGCTCGATTCCCGGCTCTGTTATTTTTCACATAGTTGGTATAAGAAATCAGCCTTAAACTTCAAAATTTTCTGACATGAACCTTTGTATTTAGTTGATATTAACTGATGCTGAATATATTTTGGCATATAAATGCTCACTAGATGGCGCTTCTGTATTGTAAGTTCCTCAATTCACAGGACATCTAATCTTCTATACCGTATAAGTGCACGGAAGGCAGATAGCACTTGTATGCTTAATTTTTTTTTTTTTTTTCCGTTAAAGAAAAAGTTATATCTGAGCATATAATGTATAAATTGAAAAAATAAACAGTATTTAAGTTGGATGTCATGAAAAAATATGCTCATTAGTTTTGGGTGTAAGTTGTAAGTCAGACAAGAGGTGGTGCTACTTTTGCACACTTTCTGGGACTTATATATTGCAACCGCCATTGGTTAAAATTTAATGAAATTGCGTACGTAAGAATGTAAAATCTTTTATATGAGAATGTACGTTAATACATTTTTTGCGGATTTAACAGGGAAATGCCGCAGTTATACAGAGCGATACGATGGAAAGATTTTGTTTCCGTACCATAATATTTTTTTTATGTATATAAAGCTTTTATTTATTTATTTTTTTTTTCCCAAGTAATCAATTAAATATTTTTCAGTATATGTCGAAATTCTGAATTACAAAATTTGAAACTACATTTATATGAAATATCATGTTATATTAGAAAAAATGTAAGAATAGAAAAAAAAATATTATATATATATATTTTAATTCAGGGCGCGAAATTTCAACTCAGATTACACTCGCCGAATAAAACATTTACTCGCCACAAAATAGGGTTGTCATTTTATTTTGGGTTTTTTATTTTTTCCTAACTATTTGAAAGGCTTTTACAAATAGTTAGGTTTTTATTAATACTAAAAGTGTGTCGTATATCATCATGTTTCATAATCATCTATAACTAAAAATCATTATAATGTATTGTATTTGAGATTTGAAAAAGATTAAAATATCTAATAACATAAATGCAAAGAGTCATTAAAGAAAAAATCTGATCAGGGCACCACAGGACTTCCTTATACATCTTTAGAAATATATACATAATGTTAAAAGAATTCATTTGACCCGAGACAGTAGGCAAAAAATATTTAAAAGACGCATTGTCACTTTGTTCTGAACTTTTCTGAAAATTTCAAATTTCCAGCTAATCAGGAAATCAGTTAAAAATTGATTGCAAGTTTTGTACTGGTAACGCTGCCGAAGGCAGCAAGGTTCCGATACAGTTGGCTAAAAGTATTTTAAAAAATGCATTTTCGCCGTGTTTTAAACTATTCTGAAAGTTTCAAATGTCTAGCTGGTCGGGAAGTTAGTTAAAAATTTTTCTCTTGAATCACATAAACGCTGCTGAAGGCAGCAGCAGGTATCCGAAACAGTTGGCTAAAAATATTTTAAAAAATGCATTGTCAACGTGTTACCTGAGCTTTTCTGAAAGTTTCAGATGTCTAGCTAGTCGGGAAGTCAGTTAAAAATTGATTGCAATATTTGTCCAAACCGTTTTTGAGTTATTACCGTTTTTTGATAATGGCCAAAACCTTTGTATTTTTGGTCATTACGAACCTAATTTTTCTAAATATCTCCAAAACGGAAAATAATATAAACTCCAAAAAGGGAGGTACACAACTAGATGTTATAAGAAACCGATGTACCAATTCGCAACTTTCTACGTCCAACCGTTTTTGAGTTATGCGAAATACACACACACACACATACAGACGTCACGAAAAATCGTATAAAGTTGCTTATATCTCTAAAATGAGAGCTCGTGTTAAGACGACAATTGCAGGTGTACAACTAGACATCATGACAGTCACACGTATAAACTGGCAACATTCAGCGATCATTCGTTTTCGAGAAATATAAAATACAAAATCCATTTCGCAAATCGGGATTACTATACTTCCTTATACTTTGTATAAGGAAGTAAAAAAGAAGAAGAAAAAATTCTTTGTCCAAGAAGATCCTGTGAAAATCTTTTTGTTATGAAATATTAAGCTTCCTTGTTTATTTACTTATTTACTTAAAACTTTTAATATTAGAAATGTCTTTATTGTCCATTTTGTTTTTGTAATCAGACGGAATGTATTCTTCGATCACTTTTCATGAAACCATGGGAGCATTTGCGAAGTGCTAACTCTACGAGTCCAATGCTAAAATAGGGGTGACAGTCATCTGACTCAGAGAAAATGAGCAATAACACACAGATCGCGGATTTACTGGATGTTTTCCAAATTTCAAACTGTCAGTCAAGCTGGCATCCCTCCAACATTTTGGATGCGTCCTCACTGCTAGTTTTAGGATTTGTGGCTGCACTGTATGTGTATAACTCGTTCATAGTTGTCATTTGAAATAGCCATTTCAGAATAACTTTTCGATAAAATAGTTGCTTAGAAATCATTACAAGCGCAAATAATTGGCGTTTCAGTAAAAAGCTGAAAAATATTAACTGTGTTTTGTTTATTATTCGACAAAATAAACACAGGCAGTATATTAAAAAGGGCTCGAGATCATATTCATGGGACAATATCGCATAGGCAAACTTTCCTCTATCTCCTCTCCTGGATAGTGGGCGACGGGGAAAGAAACTCTCTGCTCGTCTATTCTCACTCTGCTTGGAGAAATAACAATGCGAGAAACAAAACTGCCGAAGAGATCAAACCTTTTATGTATGCACTATGCATTTTTCTTTTCCCAGGCCGGGGCGATCTCGTGCAACGCACACACAGACACTGCTCACCGAGAGTCTCAAAAGGAAAAGTTAAATATGCGGTTATAAAATGGCAAGATTTTGCCATACTTAAATCTATAAAAAGAATGTTTTCTGCCACCGTATCGAAAATGAATTCTTTTTATAACTTGACCAAATTTTTAATCGCCACAGTAAAAATGCTACTCGCCAATGGCGAGCTGGCGAGCGGAAATTTCGCGCCCTGTTTTAATTAAAATTTTGTCTAAAATTGATTTTATTCAATAAAATTTAAGATTTTTATGCATGAAAATAGAAAAAGTTTCACAACTAACAATTCAAAATTTAGAGAATTGGTATTAATAATTTTAGAGTTGAAGAAATATATCAGTAAAAAAAAAAATCACAATTACCTGTATTATCTATGACTACCATCTTGCGTAACAGTATTTGTTCATAAATATTTTGCACTCTAAATAATAATAAAAAAAAAACCTATATATATAATACGATGATACAGACATACAACATCTCTGTAAATGAATAAATACTGACCAAGATTAACAAATACGAAATTTTAAATATTATGTTAAGCATAAATTTTGACGCTTGTTTAAAAAATAATTTATAAACATTTATTTTATTTATTTATTTTATAGGGAATGCACATATTCACCTTTTAAAAATTGATTTTCCTGCTACTGATTTAAGTATTTAGAGATGTTTGATCTCAGTCAAGTGTTAATGTTTTAAATTTTATTTTATTTTAAAATTTCAAAGAATGTCTCGCTATTGAAATTTATACGATAAAAAATATCTTATTTATAACGCTTATTAAATTTTTTTTTTTTTTTTTTAATAAAATTATAGTGGTGGAAGAAACTTTTCCAAAATTTACAGACAAAGATTCACCAATACAAATTTGAATGACAGAATTAATTATAAATTTTAAAATTGATTAAAGTAATACATAATAATGAATTATTTATTTATATTACAAAAACATGCACAGAATTTACATTAAAAAAATCATCGATCGCCTGCTATATATTTAGATGATTATACGGATTACTAAAGTTTTTATATATTATATTTTACTTTAATCCAAAATTAAAAGAATATCTGTCTCTCAAGTTTACATTATCAAAATTATAACCTTTATGACACTTTTAGAAAAAAAAAAATGGTTAGATAAAAAAAATTGCGGAAATGCAGTTATCACTTAAATGCAAATATCGGTTAGATAATACAAATTGCAGTAATATGCATACTAAATACATAGAAATATTGCATTTGTCTTAAGTAGAAAGCACTAAAACATACATATACAACGTTATGAATTCAGAAAAACAACAGATGTTAACACAAAAAACTATTGTTTATTCTGAAAAATCAATACTTTTAACAATTAAAACATGCATGTAACGACGATATTGACATTTAACGATCTGAGTACTATTCGTCATCTTCTCCAACATTTCAAGTTCAGGTGTTTGTAAACAAATAAGTCAAGATCTACGCTGCAAACATAATTATATAACTAGACGCATATTGATAGAATTTCTAAATACATTATTTTTACGTGGTTCAAGTTTTATTGCAGACAACTCCTGTCCGAACTGTTTGTTGTTGGAGAAATGTTTGGAAAGGCACGTATGAGTATTATAGGTAATATAATAAAATTTAAAAGGCGGAATATACTAGTAATAAATCCCTTTTTTTTTTCATTTCATGTAACATTTTATTTTTATAAATGTAATAATTAAAACTTACATTTTAAGAAACTACTGATATTTAACGACCTGAGCAGTATTTGTCATAGTCTCCAACCTTTCAAGTTCAGCTGATTGTAAACAAACATGTCAAGATCTTGACTGTAAACATAATTATCTAGAGGAAAATAGATAGATTTTCAAATTATTTACTCTTTACGCGCTTCAATTTTTATCAACAGCTACTTTATGAACCGTTTGTTCTTAGAGAAATATTTGGAAAGGCATGTTTAAACATTTTAGGTTATATAATAAAATTTTAGAAAGGAAATATACTTGAAATAAATGCTTTTCTTTAATTTCAAGTAACAATTTATTTCTAGAAATTTAAAATTCATGGTAATGTTTGAGCAATCTTTGCGAAAATCATAATTTATTTGCATATAAGGAAAGTTTTTGTGGATAAACATTTTAATGTAAACGTAGTAAAGACATTAATTTATTTCCTGTTAAAGAACAATAGGTGATATACAAACAATTATTAAAATAACAGATAAAGGAAGAAAAATATTTTACTCTGCGTCTCACATGTACAGAATAAGATAAACAAAATTAGAATGTCAATAAGTAGTATTTTATTTTGTTATTTTACCCGTTAACGCCCAAATAAATTCTGTCTAAATATACAGGATTTTCATTTTCTAGTATATTAATATAAATGTCATTTTTGTATATTTCCTAGTTATGAATGGCAACAATGAATGGAGAGTAAAGTGTCTTAGGTCTGATAATTTTAGTCTATTCCATGCTGATGAATCACCGGAGTGTACCGACTTCAGTATGTTGCTCTTACCCTAAAATGTATATATTTAATCTGTTTCGTTTAAAGGTTAGTTATTATTCGAAACGAGCTCCTAGATCATCATCCCACATATATATTTAATGTGGATTACCGAGATTACGATACATTAAATAAATACAAATAACTCGTTTGTTAATTTAAAATCAAAGCCGGTCCTCATTAAAGACTTTGGCATTCCAGTGAAAATTCTTCAAGATAATAGATAAACTTTCGATTATATATTAAAAAAGACTTCTAATGTAAATGACTATTACATACTTGTCAACCATCTCATTAATAACCGTACAATTGTTAACGTCCCCTGAAAAAATGCCCCTTTTCTCACACCACTATATTTCTAGAGTAATTCTCTCCAAATGTTGTTGCGATTAAATAAGACTAAAATTACTCTAAAAAATTATTGGTGTGAAAAAAAAGGTTGGTACTAAAAATTGTACGGTTCATAATGAGATGGTTTGCAAGTATGCTATTATATACGTTATTATTCAAATTCACTTTAGTTGATATACCTTTTAAAAATTAAATACATGCACGATTAATGCAAAATCGTAAAATGTCTATCCAAATTACAAAATCATATTTAATAGTAGAAGTATAAAATTTGTGGGATCATTCAACATTGTAGTGATATCTTTGTATATAAGGTTTTATGGCTATGTATTTTTACATTTAAATATACAGTTAGATTATCATTGCTGATATTTCTTTAATCTGTTGTTTTACTTTTATAACTGAATTTTGAAACGTTAGAAATATAATAATAATAAATTAGAGATACTGTTTTTCTACCATTTGTAATTGCTTCGAAGATACCATTCTTATAACACGCATTCAGAGTACATTATAAGAAAGGAAGTGCACAGGTGGTCCGTAGGCCACTAAACGGCTGTCGAAATGTTTAATGGTCGTTTAATTTCAATTGTCGTCCAGTATTATGGATTACACTGCTTCTTTATGTCAATTTTGGATTCAGAAATTTCTAAATTACACATATTCACACAAAAGTTTTCATTTAAGAAAATCTATACAATATTGATATATATGTATATATATATATATATAATCCTATAATATATTACCTTTAAAGAAGTGTAAGTACCAATATTAAGGAAAAATAGACAACATGAAAACAAAATACATTTATATATATTTAAAACGGATATATATGAAACGGTTCATAATTAAATTAATTTATAAATTGATTTATCAGACTCAAATGAAATTATGAATCATTTTCAAGCTTAACAAATCATGAATGGAAGAAAAAAAGGGGGGGGGCATAATATATATAGATCTATCATCCCCATTTCATTGAGCAAAAAAAAAATTGATGCCGAAAAAAAGTTCGAAAATCAGTCATTAGAAAGTATTGAAAAAAAGAATAAAAAGAAAAATGAATTTGAAACTGTATCTGGAGTTTTTCATTCACCTTTAGTAAATAAATTATTCATAAATTTTATTTATTAAATTATCTATCCGTGTGTATTCCTGTGTGTGATTTACTCGGGAAAAGGCAGCCATTAGAGTGGCTTTTCCCGAAAAAAAAGGTATCACTTTTTCCCTCTCGCTGATCCATCTATGTCTTATTACTATATCTATGGGCATAACCGATATATTTACACGACAAAACTCTTATTGCTAAATTCCTGCCAACATCAATAACTCATTTTTAATTACCATTGCATAGCACAAGTGCGACGGAAAACCCAACCAACCAACGAACCATTTTTAGATACAAAATAATAATAATAATAAAAGAAAAAAGAAAAGAATATGCAGTACTGAATGAAAAGTATTTAAAAATCTTACATAAAAATGCGATTTTTTCAAAAACAAGAATTTGTAATTTTATGTATTAATTCGGATTATTTTATATTTATATATGGGTGTTATTTGATCATTATTTCTACATATATATTTGTGTTTCTTAATTAAAAATGCCAGTGATCCGCTGGATTTTTATGCTATAAATTTAGTGGTCTTTAAAATCGAATGGATTAATAATGATTATTTAATAAAAAATTGTTTTCTTTAGAAAGAAAAGGAAGAACATTTATAAAATGTACTTTCATAAATATTATTGAATAAAAGTATGCATGTAACATTATTTCACTCTTTATGATTTATTTTCTGAAAAACTGTTCATTGGCTATACTATAATTCATGTTTCCAATATAACGTAACATAACTAACATCGAGATTTATAACAAGTAAATAAACAATCTGGTTTCAATTCATCATTTTAGAACTCGTACTCTATAATTTACAACTTATTCCAGTATAATATGAAACGTTTATATATCTGTACACTCGTTATAAAAAAAAAAAAAAAAATAAACATTGTTGCCCCAGTTTTAGAAAAATTGGTTATCCAATTAACACAATATGATGTTCTAAGTCACAGAGTGATATATATATATATATTTCTCTCTCTCTCTCTCTCTCTCTCTCTAAAATATTTTAAAATTTCGGGAAAATTTTCGAGTTGTTTACATTTTAAATTTTTTATTGGAAATATAATATGTTAAAAAATAAGTAAATTAATCAAATATAAATGTCCAAATAAATTTCAGTAGGTGCATTAAAATCACTTAATACTTGTTACGTAGTAACGAATTTTACCTAATCCTTGTCAATCCTTTAAAGATGCCAGGCAATTTCTAAAATAATATATAATTAAATGAAAACTACGTTTACAACATGTAATTATCAAATAAACGACATTTAAACACGTCATAGAAAAGTTTTGTTTCAAATGCATGCTATAAAAAGCTACAAACGTGTACAAGTTCAATCTCAACTGTAAATTCCGCTTCGGAACACGTGCATTTATTCCTATCATTAGCATGTCATTTTAACTACCAAATGAGACAAATGTGAGGAAGGTCAGGGTTATATTCATTCACAGTTTTTTTCGAACTGTCAGCTACAAGCATCTCCCAATATAAATCATCTTAAGTAAAAGGAAACAATTCATAAGTGTACTAAGGTCATGGATGCACAGCACCATCAACATTTGCTCAGGTCGATCTGTTTTTTATTAGCAACTACTTCAGGTATTTGTCTTCAGAACTTTAAGTGCTACTACACTCATCGGTTATTACTGTTGGGTGTGTGCCAGAATATTTATTCATTCACTTAAAAAACATCGTAGGTGCTTGCTGAACACTTTGTTGTTTTCGCAGATTATTGCAAACTACCAATGTTTACCAGGTCAATGTTACGCTTGTTAAAACGAGAAAATGTACACAGTGGATAAATTGAGATGTAGTTTTTGAAAGAAGTGATAAATTACTGAGAATAACAATAACAAGAAGAATTTTGCTGCTTTTAGTAACGTTTTCAAAAATAAAACTATGAAAATCGAATTATATAAAGTATTTATAAATGTCTCACATTTATCAAATGAAAACATAAGCTGATTAGAGTATTAAATTAAGATACATATGAATGAACAAACCACAGATTACGAGAAGTTTATGGTAATTATATTATCTAAAGCGAATTCAAACCAGCTGGAAAATAATATGTTGTGCTTTATTAACGGATTACTTATGTAATGTATGCTTATATTAATTATTTAAATTTATCAAATATGTCATATAAATTATTTAACAAAATCATTTAGTGAAAGATATTTGGTTTAAAAAAAAAAAAAAAAAAAAAAAAAAAAAAAAACAGTTCACTATTTTTAACTTTTCTTCATTTGGATACTTGGCGTAAAAAATTGCGTACACGTATACAAAAGATTAAAAACTAATAATTAAAAATCTAATTTTAATAAAATATAAAGGAAATTATTATTACTATGATTACGGTGATTTTAAAATATGCTTAAATCTTTAAACAAATAATTTTATTAGTAAATATCTACTTTATAACGAATTTTCTATTTTCTTCCAATTGTTGGAAAAATATTCCCAATTTTTTTTTCTACGTATATTGAGTTTACATACACCAGACATGTTGTTAGATGGACAGTCTATCTACTCAACATCTGAAAGGTTACAAAAAACTGCCATTTGCTATGACCGTGCAAAACCACGGCAGTCTGGACAGTCTAGGTAGCCTAGGCAGTCGTGGCAAAACCCACTGAATTAAAACCGGAACCGCTTGAATAACAGCCAACGCACTTGACAAAGAGAAAGGTTAAGTTATGTCATATTACGATTACACATTTATAAGTATCGTATATTTAATAAAGAATTGTATAATATGGTTTTCAGTAATAACACATTGTTTCCCATAATATGCACTTACAAATACAAACAGAATGAAATAATTCTTAAAATGATCTAACAAAATAATAAATAATGCAGAGGTTTGTATTACAATAAAATAAAGAGTACACATATTTTATATAACATCTAAATAAATATAAAAATATTGAAAAGTTAAAAATGATTCCTTGTAGTGTGAGAGTTCAGTTTGAAGTTGTGTTAACATCCTTCAATTATAAAGGTCACTTTTTAATTAATTAATTAATGTTTAGTATATATATATGTATACAGGCCTCTCTACGTTCCTAAAAGTTTAACTTCATTTTATTCTATTGTCACCAGTAACGTTAATAAAGAATTTAATTGAATATTTTTGACTGTTTTAATGCTAAAATATTGTTTTAAAAAGTACTGTTTTAAATTTGCGATACGATATAATAAAATGAGGTTTAAAATTTTATGAAAACTGCGAGGTCTGTCTATGTATGTCTGTGTATGTGTAATGAAAAAACTTTTATTCAGACTATACATAAAATATGCAATTATTTATTTAAATAATATATTTCAGCTATAATCTAATATATATATATTTAAACTTTGAATAAAAATAAAACTTTTTAAATAGAAGAAAGTTAGTAAAAGTGCATAGCTTATAACAAGAACTATTTTTTTTTTTTTTTTTTAATTATTTAATATCACCCAACTTCAACTGTTCATCTAAGACTCCACCGCCGCTGTAAAATGTTTGTTTATTGAAAGAACGCAAGTAAGTTCAAGGCCTGTAGTCTCTTTGCCAATAATTTTTCTGGCAGACATTTATTGATGCCTGGTGCCATATAAAACTTTCGAGGAAAAATGTTATGTTCCTTAGAACAACCAAGGTTATTTGAAGAGTTTATGAATAAATTCTTTGTCTATATATTTGAAAGAAAATCCATTGACTAATTAGTGAACAATTATAAGGGAAAATAAATATATTTATTAATTTATTTACTTAATTTCAATTTTTTGAAATGACATATTTTAATATTTTTTCGAAGTAAAAATACTTAAATGATGTTTAGAAATATATATACAAATATAAAAATAATTCTTTTAAATAAAAAGAAATAAAAATGGAATTTTCATAGCTAGTAAATCTTATCTATCGTTTTCACTACATAATGGAATAAAAATAAAATAAAAATAAAAATAAAACTATAAAATTAATATTCTAACCTATTAAAAAATCTTGCCGAAAAATTTAAAACTTTCAACGAGCTATAAATACTTTTTATATCAATTTTAAGTGTTTTTCTAAAAATTTCTTCTTTAGTCAAAAATAAATAAATAAATAAATAAAACAGATGCTAAATACCAGGTTTCTCAGTAGTCACTATTTTGAATACCTCTTTTTTAATAGTATTATTTATTAATCGTTTGTAGTACATATTTTTGAAAAAAAAAAGTATAAAGATCGCTTTATGAAAAAACTGATATTTAAAATTAAAATAGCGACAAAAGAGAAACCTATTAGTAGTTCATATGTTTAATTATTTTAACATAGTAAAAAAAAAAAGGCCTTTTTCCTTAAATTCTTTATTGTATACCGTTTACACTATTTCATATACCATTTACACTATTCTATTAACTAATCAAATTATTTAAATATATTTCCAGTGTTTTATTTGTAAAAAGGTTTAAAGTCAAAGCACGTTTATCCCAAATGAAATAAAATTGTAGGATGACAAATTATGATAAAAATAAGAAATAAAAAAATAAAAAAAAGGAGGTCCATGAAAACGAGGGCAATTACAATGGCAGAAAATTAGACAACCACTTTCCTTTTCGTTTATCATTTCAGTGATTTTTTCCCGGTAGCATACATTTATTGCCTTTCTTTTTTAAAGCTATTTATGTTATTATCCTTTTTTATTGGTCAAATAAGGGAAATTATTTCCTTACTTTGTCTATCACTGTAATAAGCTTTACAGAATTGCATAGTTAAAATACTCACATAACCAGATATCTTTTGGAAAGGCTGGTTCAAAGAAAAATAATATGCAACTTATTAAATATAGCTCTTCGGTTTGTTGGTTGGGTTGTACGTCAAACTAGTGTAGTACTGTGCAATGGGTAATTGACGAGAGTCTGGAATGCACCCCTAAGGATGATCCGTAGACATGCCATCACAATATTGATCCTTCACGGACGCTTCAGTGACCCCCAGGGGTATAATTTGGATTGGAAGATGGTGGACATTGCGACCACGACGAATTTTTCGTGCACCAGCCACCATTTGTGTACACGACGGTCTTTGACCGGCTCCAGACTTTCTTACTTTTATTTATTTTTCACTGATTATATCTCCTTCATATGAGAGGTAAAAAAAAAAAAAATACTGTATACTAAGATATACTACAGCCAGTCATTACAGTCTCACACACTCATATCAAATTTTGTATTCATCCGATTTTTTTTACAAGGATTTTTCCACTAATATTTTTAAAGAGTAAATTTCATTATTTCTTTCTTTTTTTTCTTTTCTTTTTTATCTTAATGACAAGAATTGCTCTTTAAAATTAGTAGTGTAGAAAAATAGAGAAATTCAACGGCCTTATGAACTCTGTATGTATATATATAATGTGTGTGTGTTTGTGTGCGTGACTGTGTGTGCATAATTTTTTTGCATTATAATACCCTGTATTAAAAATTATACTAATCTAACATATCTTAGTATTTACACTTTAATGTGTAATTTTAAAGTTTTGTTTTAAATTAATTTTCACAAGATAAATAAATACGGAAAAATGTTACTACTTTTTTGTTGTTTGTTTTGGCACATAAAAATGATTTATTTACAATATTCAAAATACATTACTTATTTTATAAAATAAAAATAAATAAATAAACAATCAAAATTAAACACATTAGCTAAATACCTTCTAGAGTTTTCATTTATACTAAATAAAAATGCTTTAACGAAATATTGAAATCAGAATATTATTTTCTTTAGACGAAAAAATGCATTTAATTCTAAATATCAAATGTCTGAAATAAAATGTGATTTATTCCTAAGAGAAGTAAACTTAAATTTTTTCACTTGGAACACTATTAAAAAATACCATTTTAAACAGAAAGAAAACGAAATCATTTCCTAAAATCACCTATCATGCATTTTTTTTTTTTTTTTTCTGAAATTTTGTATCTAATAAAACTTGGCTCTTCAAACTAAATCAGCAAGTGCAGTTTGTGTAGATCTTCATGTTTATTTTTTCCCTCAGTGGGAGGTCTAATTTTAGAGATGTCTCTTGTTGAACGATTTGTGTATTTTTTATCGCAAGCGGAATATTATTTTACATGATTTATTTTTGTTCAAGAAAAGTTTGCGTAGGTAACTTCTAAGGCATTTGAAAATACCAGTAGAAAGAAGTGATGTTTATCTTTAGTCTTGTGAAAGTGTGATATGAATAATTTTATTGCTATGGGAAATTTATACTAATATAAATTATAGTGAATAGGTATAGAAATTGCTATCAGTATTTTCAAAGTACTTTGAATATTTAAATTATTTTATTTTGACTATTTTAAATCATCTTACATTTATAATAATAATTAAAAAAATGTTTATTTAAGTTTAAAAATAATTGAAAGCTACGTGAATTTGCCTTTATTTTTTTTTTTTTTTTGTTTTCTGTTAAGTTCGGATTACTTTTTCTGCAAATTATTTCTAAAATCAATGAAAATATATAGCGATATATTGGTAAGAACAATATTTATATAAATATTCAGTATATATTTTTACTAAGTAATTAGAAATTTCATAACAAATATTTTCTTTTTATTATTATTATTATTATTATATTTTATTGGAAATATGTTATGGAATTTCAAATTAGCGAGAACAATTCAAAAAGATTTCCAAAAATTATTATTTTGATTTTTACTATTTCTAAACATACAGGCACATTGAAAAAATAATTTATTGTATTGTTGAGTTTTATAAAACTCTTTAAATTAGTATTGAAAAGAATTTTGGAATTATTCTTTTTCAGCACACATGTTATGATTTTATAAACTAATTTTCTAGATGTGATGCATTTTTTGTGCATGCTAAGAACAAAATTTAACGTAAATGCTGAATATTATTCTGCAAATTATTTCTAAAATCAATGAAAATATATAGCGATATATTGGTAAGAACAATATTTATATAAATATTCAGTATATATTTTTACTAAGTAATTAGAAATTTCATAACAAATATTTTCTTTTTTTTTTTATTATATTTTATTGGAAATATGTTATGGAATTTCAAATTAGCCAAAACAATTCAAAAAGATTTCCAAAAATTATTATTTTGATTTTTACTATTTCTAAACATAAAGGCACATTGAAAAAGAAATTTATTGTATTGTTGAGTTTTATAAAAGTCTTTAAATTAGTATTGAAAAGAATTTTGGAATTATTCTTTTTCAGCACACATGTTATGATTTTATAAACTAATTTTCTAGATGTGATGCATTTTTTGTGCATGCTAAGAACAAAATTTAACGTAAATGCTGAATATTATTCTGCAAATTATTTCTAAAATCAATGAAAATATATAGCGATATATTGGTAAGAACAATATTTATATAAATATTCAGTATATATTTTTACTAAGTAATTAGAAATTTCATAACAAATATTTTCATTTTTTTTTATTATATTTTATTGGAAATATGTTATGGAATTTCAAATTAGCCAAAACAATTCAAAATGATTTCCAAAAATTATTATTTTGATTTTTACTATTTCTAAACATACAGGCACATTGAAAAAGAAATTTATTGTATTGTTGAGTTTTATAAAAGTCTTTAAATTAGTATTGAAAAGAATTTTGGAATTATTCTTTTTCAGCACACATGTTATGATTTTATAAACTAATTTTCTAGATGTGATGCATTTTTTGTGCATGCTAAGAACAAAATTTAACATAAATGCTGAATATTATTCTGCAAATTATTTCTAAAATCAATGAAAATATATAGCGATATATTGGTACGAACAATATTTATATAAATATTCAGTATATATTTTTACTAGGTAATTAGAAATTTCATAACAAATATTTTCTTTTTTTTTATTATTATTATATTTTATTGGAAATATGTTATGGAATTTCAAATTAGCGAGAACAATTCAAGATTTCCAAAAATTATTATTTTGATTTTTACTATTTCTAAACATACAGGCACATTGAAAAAGAAATTTATTGTATTGTTGAGTTTTATAAAACTCTTTAAATTAGTATTGAAAAGAATTTTGGAATTATTCTTTTTCAGCACACATGTTATGATTTTATAAACTAATTTTCTAGATGTGATGCATTTTTTGTGCATGCTAAGAACAAAATTTAACGTAAATGCTGAATATTATTCTGCAAATTATTTCTAAAATCAATGAAAATATATAGCGATATATTGGTAAGAACAATATTTATATAAATATTCAGTATATATTTTTACTAAGTAATTAGAAATTTCATAACAAATATTTTCATTTTTTTTTATTATATTTTATTGGAAATATGTTATGGAATTTCAAATTAGCCAAAACAATTCAAAAAGATTTCCAAAAATTATTATTTTGATTTTTACTATTTCTAAACATACAGGCACATTGAAAAAGAACTTTATTGTATTGTTGAGTTTTATAAAAGTCTTTAAATTAGTATTGAAAAGAATTTTGGAATTATTCTTTTTCAGCACACATGTTATGATTTTATAAACTAATTTTCTAGATGTGATGCATTTTTTGTGCATGCTAAGAACAAAATTTAACGTAAATGCTGAATATTATTCTGCAAATTATTTCTAAAATCGATGAAAATATATAGCGATATATTGGTACGAACAATATTTATATAAATATTCAGTATATATTTTTACTAAGTAATTAGAAATTTCATAACAAATATTTTCTTTTTTTTTATTATTATTATATTTTATTGGAAATATGTTATGGAATTTCAAATTAGCGAGAATAATTCAAGATTTCCAAAAATTATTATTTTGATTTTTACTATTTCTAAACATACAGGCACATTGAAAAAGAAATTTATTGTATTGTTGAGTTTTATAAAACTCTTTAAATTAGTATTGAAAAGAATTTTGGAATTATTCTTTTTCAGCACACATGTTATGATTTTATAAACTAATTTTCTAGATGTGATGCATTTTTTGTGCATGCTAAGAACAAAATTTAACGTAAATGCTGAATATTATTCTGCAAATTATTTCTAAAATCAATGAAAATATACAGCGATATATTGGTAAGAACAATATTTATATAAATATTCAGTATATATTTTTACTAAGTAATTAGAAATTTCATAACAAATATTTTCTTTTTATTATTATTATTATTATTATATTTTATTGGAAATATGTTATGGAATTTCAAATTAGCGAGAACAATTCAAAAAGATTTCCAAAAATTATTATTTTGATTTTTACTATTTCTAAACATACAGGCACATTGAAAAAGAAATTTATTGTATTGTTGAGTTTTATAAAACTCTTTAAATTAGTATTGAAAAGAATTTTGGAATTATTCTTTTTCAGCACACATGTTATGATTTTATAAACTAATTTTCTAGATGTGATGTATTTTTTGTGCATGCTAAGAACAAAATTTAACGTAAATGCTGAATATTATTCTGCAAATTATTTCTAAAATCAATGAAAATATATAGCGATATATTGGTAAGAACAATATTTATATAAATATTCAGTATATATTTTTACTAAGTAATTAGAAATTTCATAACAAATATTTTCTTTTTTTTTTATTATATTTTATTGGAAATATGTTATGGAATTTCAAATTAGCCAAAACAATTCAAAAAGATTTCCAAAAATTATTATTTTGATTTTTACTATTTCTAAACATACAGGCACATTGAAAAAGAAATTTATTGTATTGTTGAGTTTTATAAAAGTCTTTAAATTAGTATTGAAAAGAATTTTGGAATTATTCTTTTTCAGCACACATGTTATGATTTTATAAACTAATTTTCTAGATGTGATGCATTTTTTGTGCATGCTAAGAACAAAATTTAACGTAAATGCTGAATATTATTCTGCAAATTATTTCTAAAATCAATGAAAATATATAGCGATATATTGGTAAGAACAATATTTATATAAATATTCAGTATATATTTTTACTAAGTAATTAGAAATTTCATAACAAATATTTTCATTTTTTTTTATTATATTTTATTGGAAATATGTTATGGAATTTCAAATTAGCCAAAACAATTCAAAAAGATTTCCAAAAATTATTATTTTGATTTTTACTATTTCTAAACATACAGGCACATTGAAAAAGAAATTTATTGTATTGTTGAGTTTTATAAAAGTCTTTAAATTAGTATTGAAAAGAATTTTGGAATTATTCTTTTTCAGCACACATGTTATGATTTTATAAACTAATTTTCTAGATGTGATGCATTTTTTGTGCATGCTAAGAACAAAATTTAACGTAAATGCTGAATATTATTCTGCAAATTATTTCTAAAATCAATGAAAATATATAGCGATATATTGGTACGAACAATATTTATATAAATATTCAGTATATATTTTTACAAAGTAATTAGAAATTTCATAACAAATATTTTCTTTTTTTTTATTATTATTATATTTTATTGGAAATATGTTATGGAATTTCAAATTAGCCAAAACAATTCAAAAAGTTTTCCAAAAATTATTATTTTGATTTTTACTATTTCTAAACATACAGGCACATTGAAAAAGAAATTTATTGTATTGTTGAGTTTTATAAAAGTCTTTAAATTAGTATTGAAAAGAATTTTGGAATTATTCTTTTTCAGCACACATGTTATGATTTTATAAACTAATTTTCTAGATGTGATGCATTTTTTGTGCATGCTAAGAACAAAATTTAACGTAAATGCTGAATATTATTCTGCAAATTATTTCTAAAATCAATGAAAATATATAGCGATATATTGGTACGAACAATATTTATATAAATATTCAGTATATATTTTTACTAGGTAATTAGAAATTTCATAACAAATATTTTCTTTTTTTTTATTATTATTATATTTTATTGGAAATATGTTATGGAATTTCAAATTAGCGAGAACAATTCAAGATTTCCAAAAATTATTATTTTGATTTTTACTATTTCTAAACATACAGGCACATTGAAAAAGAAATTTATTGTATTGTTGAGTTTTATAAAACTCTTTAAATTAGTATTGAAAAGAATTTTGGAATTATTCTTTTTCAGCACACATGTTATGATTTTATAAACTAATTTTCTAGATGTGATGCATTTTTTGTGCATGCTAAGAACAAAATTTAACGTAAATGCTGAATATTATTCTGCAAATTATTTCTAAAATCAATGAAAATATATAGCGATATATTGGTAAGAACAATATTTATATAAATATTCAGTATATATTTTTACTAAGTAATTAGAAATTTCATAACAAATATTTTCATTTTTTTTTATTATATTTTATTGGAAATATGTTATGGAATTTCAAATTAGCCAAAACAATTCAAAAAGATTTCCAAAAATTATTATTTTGATTTTTACTATTTCTAAACATACAGGCACATTGAAAAAGAACTTTATTGTATTGTTGAGTTTTATAAAAGTCTTTAAATTAGTATTGAAAAGAATTTTGGAATTATTCTTTTTCAGCACACATGTTATGATTTTATAAACTAATTTTCTAGATGTGATGCATTTTTTGTGCATGCTAAGAACAAAATTTAACGTAAATGCTGAATATTATTCTGCAAATTATTTCTAAAATCGATGAAAATATATAGCGATATATTGGTACGAACAATATTTATATAAATATTCAGTATATATTTTTACTAAGTAATTAGAAATTTCATAACAAATATTTTCTTTTTTTTATTATTATTATATTTTATTGGAAATATGTTATGGAATTTCAAATTAGCGAGAATAATTCAAGATTTCCAAAAATTATTATTTTGATTTTTACTATTTCTAAACATACAGGCACATTGAAAAAGAAATTTATTGTATTGTTGAGTTTTATAAAACTCTTTAAATTAGTATTGAAAAGAATTTTGGAATTATTCTTTTTCAGCACACATGTTATGATTTTATAAACTAATTTTCTAGATGTGATGCATTTTTTGTGCATGCTAAGAACAAAATTTAACGTAAATGCTGAATATTATTCTGCAAATTATTTCTAAAATCAATGAAAATATACAGCGATATATTGGTAAGAACAATATTTATATAAATATTCAGTATATATTTTTACTAAGTAATTAGAAATTTCATAACAAATATTTTCTTTTTATTATTATTATTATTATTATATTTTATTGGAAATATGTTATGGAATTTCAAATTAGCGAGAACAATTCAAAAAGATTTCCAAAAATTATTATTTTGATTTTTACTATTTCTAAACATACAGGCACATTGAAAAAGAAATTTATTGTATTGTTGAGTTTTATAAAACTCTTTAAATTAGTATTGAAAAGAATTTTGGAATTATTCTTTTTCAGCACACATGTTATGATTTTATAAACTAATTTTCTAGATGTGATGTATTTTTTGTGCATGCTAAGAACAAAATTTAACGTAAATGCTGAATATTATTCTGCAAATTATTTCTAAAATCAATGAAAATATATAGCGATATATTGGTAAGAACAATATTTATATAAATATTCAGTATATATTTTTACTAAGTAATTAGAAATTTCATAACAAATATTTTCTTTTTTTTTTATTATATTTTATTGGAAATATGTTATGGAATTTCAAATTAGCCAAAACAATTCAAAAAGATTTCCAAAAATTATTATTTTGATTTTTACTATTTCTAAACATACAGGCACATTGAAAAAGAAATTTATTGTATTGTTGAGTTTTATAAAAGTCTTTAAATTAGTATTGAAAAGAATTTTGGAATTATTCTTTTTCAGCACACATGTTATGATTTTATAAACTAATTTTCTAGATGTGATGCATTTTTTGTGCATGCTAAGAACAAAATTTAACGTAAATGCTGAATATTATTCTGCAAATTATTTCTAAAATCAATGAAAATATATAGCGATATATTGGTAAGAACAATATTTATATAAATATTCAGTATATATTTTTACTAAGTAATTAGAAATTTCATAACAAATATTTTCATTTTTTTTTATTATATTTTATTGGAAATATGTTATGGAATTTCAAATTAGCCAAAACAATTCAAAAAGATTTCCAAAAATTATTATTTTGATTTTTACTATTTCTAAACATACAGGCACATTGAAAAAGAAATTTATTGTATTGTTGAGTTTTATAAAAGTCTTTAAATTAGTATTGAAAAGAATTTTGGAATTATTCTTTTTCAGCACACATGTTATGATTTTATAAACTAATTTTCTAGATGTGATGCATTTTTTGTGCATGCTAAGAACAAAATTTAACGTAAATGCTGAATATTATTCTGCAAATTATTTCTAAAATCAATGAAAATATATAGCGATATATTGGTACGAACAATATTTATATAAATATTCAGTATATATTTTTACAAAGTAATTAGAAATTTCATAACAAATATTTTCTTTTTTTTTATTATTATTATATTTTATTGGAAATATGTTATGGAATTTCAAATTAGCCAAAACAATTCAAAAAGATTTCCAAAAATTATTATTTTGATTTTTACTATTTCTAAACATACAGGCACATTGAAAAAGAAATTTATTGTATTGTTGAGTTTTATAAAAGTCTTTAAATTAGTATTGAAAAGAATTTTGGAATTATTCTTTTTCAGCACACATGTTATGATTTTATAAACTAATTTTCTAGATGTGATGCATTTTTTGTGCATGCTAAGAACAAAATTTAACGTAAATGCTGAATATTATTCTGCAAATTATTTCTAAAATCAATGAAAATATATAGCGATATATTGGTACGAACAATATTTATATAAATATTCAGTATATATTTTTACTAGGTAATTAGAAATTTCATAACAAATATTTTCTTTTTTTTTATTATTATTATATTTTATTGGAAATATGTTATGGAATTTCAAATTAGCGAGAACAATTCAAGATTTCCAAAAATTATTATTTTGATTTTTACTATTTCTAAACATACAGGCACATTGAAAAAGAAATTTATTGTATTGTTGAGTTTTATAAAACTCTTTAAATTAGTATTGAAAAGAATTTTGGAATTATTCTTTTTCAGCACACATGTTATGATTTTATAAACTAATTTTCTAGATGTGATGCATTTTTTGTGCATGCTAAGAACAAAATTTAACGTAAATGCTGAATATTATTCTGCAAATTATTTCTAAAATCAATGAAAATATATAGCGATATATTGGTAAGAACAATATTTATATAAATATTCAGTATATATTTTTACTAAGTAATTAGAAATTTCATAACAAATATTTTCATTTTTTTTTATTATATTTTATTGGAAATATGTTATGGAATTTCAAATTAGCCAAAACAATTCAAAAAGATTTCCAAAAATTATTATTTTGATTTTTACTATTTCTAAACATACAGGCACATTGAAAAAGAAATTTATTGTATTGTTGAGTTTTATAAAAGTCTTTAAATTAGTATTGAAAAGAATTTTGGAATTATTCTTTTTCAGCACACATGTTATGATTTTATAAACTAATTTTCTAGATGTGATGCATTTTTTGTGCATGCTAAGAACAAAATTTAACGTAAATGCTGAATATTATTCTGCAAATTATTTCTAAAATCAATGAAAATATATAGCGATATATTGGTACGAACAATATTTATATAAATATTCAGTATATATTTTTACAAAGTAATTAGAAATTTCATAACAAATATTTTCTTTTTTTTTATTATTATTATATTTTATTGGAAATATGTTATGGAATTTCAAATTAGCCAAAACAATTCAAAAAGATTTCCAAAAATTATTATTTTGATTTTTACTATTTCTAAACATACAGGCACATTGAAAAAGAAATTTATTGTATTGTTGAGTTTTATAAAAGTCTTTAAATTAGTATTGAAAAGAATTTTGGAATTATTCTTTTTCAGCACACATGTTATGATTTTATAAACTAATTTTCTAGATGTGATGCATTTTTTGTGCATGCTAAGAACAAAATTTAACGTAAATGCTGAATATTATTCTGCAAATTATTTCTAAAATCAATGAAAATATATAGCGATATATTGGTACGAACAATATTTATATAAATATTCAGTATATATTTTTACTAGGTAATTAGAAATTTCATAACAAATATTTTCTTTTTTTTTATTATTATTATATTTTATTGGAAATATGTTATGGAATTTCAAATTAGCGAGAACAATTCAAGATTTCCAAAAATTATTATTTTGATTTTTACTATTTCTAAACATACAGGCACATTGAAAAAGAAATTTATTGTATTGTTGAGTTTTATAAAACTCTTTAAATTAGTATTGAAAAGAATTTTGGAATTATTCTTTTTCAGCACACATGTTATGATTTTATAAACTAATTTTCTAGATGTGATGCATTTTTTGTGCATGCTAAGAACAAAATTTAACGTAAATGCTGAATATTATTCTGCAAATTATTTCTAAAATCAATGAAAATATATAGCGATATATTGGTAAGAACAATATTTATATAAATATTCAGTATATATTTTTACTAAGTAATTAGAAATTTCATAACAAATATTTTCATTTTTTTTTATTATATTTTATTGGAAATATGTTATGGAATTTCAAATTAGCCAAAACAATTCAAAAAGATTTCCAAAAATTATTATTTTGATTTTTACTATTTCTAAACATACAGGCACATTGAAAAAGAACTTTATTGTATTGTTGAGTTTTATAAAAGTCTTTAAATTAGTATTGAAAAGAATTTTGGAATTATTCTTTTTCAGCACACATGTTATGATTTTATAAACTAATTTTCTAGATGTGATGCATTTTTTGTGCATGCTAAGAACAAAATTTAACGTAAATGCTGAATATTATTCTGCAAATTATTTCTAAAATCGATGAAAATATATAGCGATATATTGGTACGAACAATATTTATATAAATATTCAGTATATATTTTTACTAAGTAATTAGAAATTTCATAACAAATATTTTCTTTTTTTTTATTATTATTATATTTTATTGGAAATATGTTATGGAATTTCAAATTAGCGAGAATAATTCAAGATTTCCAAAAATTATTATTTTGATTTTTACTATTTCTAAACATACAGGCACATTGAAAAAGAAATTTATTGTATTGTTGAGTTTTATAAAACTCTTTAAATTAGTATTGAAAAGAATTTTGGAATTATTCTTTTTCAGCACACATGTTATGATTTTATAAACTAATTTTCTAGATGTGATGCATTTTTTGTGCATGCTAAGAACAAAATTTAACGTAAATGCTGAATATTATTCTGCAAATTATTTCTAAAATCAATGAAAATATACAGCGATATATTGGTAAGAACAATATTTATATAAATATTCAGTATATATTTTTACTAAGTAATTAGAAATTTCATAACAAATATTTTCTTTTTATTATTATTATTATTATTATATTTTATTGGAAATATGTTATGGAATTTCAAATTAGCGAGAACAATTCAAAAAGATTTCCAAAAATTATTATTTTGATTTTTACTATTTCTAAACATACAGGCACATTGAAAAAGAAATTTATTGTATTGTTGAGTTTTATAAAACTCTTTAAATTAGTATTGAAAAGAATTTTGGAATTATTCTTTTTCAGCACACATGTTATGATTTTATAAACTAATTTTCTAGATGTGATGTATTTTTTGTGCATGCTAAGAACAAAATTTAACGTAAATGCTGAATATTATTCTGCAAATTATTTCTAAAATCAATGAAAATATATAGCGATATATTGGTAAGAACAATATTTATATAAATATTCAGTATATATTTTTACTAAGTAATTAGAAATTTCATAACAAATATTTTCTTTTTTTTTTATTATATTTTATTGGAAATATGTTATGGAATTTCAAATTAGCCAAAACAATTCAAAAAGATTTCCAAAAATTATTATTTTGATTTTTACTATTTCTAAACATACAGGCACATTGAAAAAGAAATTTATTGTATTGTTGAGTTTTATAAAAGTCTTTAAATTAGTATTGAAAAGAATTTTGGAATTATTCTTTTTCAGCACACATGTTATGATTTTATAAACTAATTTTCTAGATGTGATGCATTTTTTGTGCATGCTAAGAACAAAATTTAACGTAAATGCTGAATATTATTCTGCAAATTATTTCTAAAATCAATGAAAATATATAGCGATATATTGGTAAGAACAATATTTATATAAATATTCAGTATATATTTTTACTAAGTAATTAGAAATTTCATAACAAATATTTTCATTTTTTTTTATTATATTTTATTGGAAATATGTTATGGAATTTCAAATTAGCCAAAACAATTCAAAAAGATTTCCAAAAATTATTATTTTGATTTTTACTATTTCTAAACATACAGGCACATTGAAAAAGAAATTTATTGTATTGTTGAGTTTTATAAAAGTCTTTAAATTAGTATTGAAAAGAATTTTGGAATTATTCTTTTTCAGCACACATGTTATGATTTTATAAACTAATTTTCTAGATGTGATGCATTTTTTGTGCATGCTAAGAACAAAATTTAACGTAAATGCTGAATATTATTCTGCAAATTATTTCTAAAATCAATGAAAATATATAGCGATATATTGGTACGAACAATATTTATATAAATATTCAGTATATATTTTTACAAAGTAATTAGAAATTTCATAACAAATATTTTCTTTTTTTTTATTATTATTATATTTTATTGGAAATATGTTATGGAATTTCAAATTAGCCAAAACAATTCAAAAAGATTTCCAAAAATTATTATTTTGATTTTTACTATTTCTAAACATACAGGCACATTGAAAAAGAAATTTATTGTATTGTTGAGTTTTATAAAAGTCTTTAAATTAGTATTGAAAAGAATTTTGGAATTATTCTTTTTCAGCACACATGTTATGATTTTATAAACTAATTTTCTAGATGTGATGCATTTTTTGTGCATGCTAAGAACAAAATTTAACGTAAATGCTGAATATTATTCTGCAAATTATTTCTAAAATCAATGAAAATATATAGCGATATATTGGTACGAACAATATTTATATAAATATTCAGTATATATTTTTACTAGGTAATTAGAAATTTCATAACAAATATTTTCTTTTTTTTTATTATTATTATATTTTATTGGAAATATGTTATGGAATTTCAAATTAGCGAGAACAATTCAAGATTTCCAAAAATTATTATTTTGATTTTTACTATTTCTAAACATACAGGCACATTGAAAAAGAAATTTATTGTATTGTTGAGTTTTATAAAACTCTTTAAATTAGTATTGAAAAGAATTTTGGAATTATTCTTTTTCAGCACACATGTTATGATTTTATAAACTAATTTTCTAGATGTGATGCATTTTTTGTGCATGCTAAGAACAAAATTTAACGTAAATGCTGAATATTATTCTGCAAATTATTTCTAAAATCAATGAAAATATATAGCGATATATTGGTAAGAACAATATTTATATAAATATTCAGTATATATTTTTACTAAGTAATTAGAAATTTCATAACAAATATTTTCATTTTTTTTTATTATATTTTATTGGAAATATGTTATGGAATTTCAAATTAGCCAAAACAATTCAAAAAGATTTCCAAAAATTATTATTTTGATTTTTACTATTTCTAAACATACAGGCACATTGAAAAAGAACTTTATTGTATTGTTGAGTTTTATAAAAGTCTTTAAATTAGTATTGAAAAGAATTTTGGAATTATTCTTTTTCAGCACACATGTTATGATTTTATAAACTAATTTTCTAGATGTGATGCATTTTTTGTGCATGCTAAGAACAAAATTTAACGTAAATGCTGAATATTATTCTGCAAATTATTTCTAAAATCGATGAAAATATATAGCGATATATTGGTACGAACAATATTTATATAAATATTCAGTATATATTTTTACTAAGTAATTAGAAATTTCATAACAAATATTTTCTTTTTTTTTATTATTATTATATTTTATTGGAAATATGTTATGGAATTTCAAATTAGCCAAAACAATTCAAAAAGATTTCCAAAAATTATTATTTTGATTTTTACTATTTCTAAACATACAGGCACATTGAAAAAGAAATTTATTGTATTGTTGAGTTTTATAAAAGTCTTTAAATTAGTATTGAAAAGAATTTTGGAATTATTCTTTTTCAGCACACATGTTATGATTTTATAAACTAATTTTCTAGATGTGATGCATTTTTTGTGCATGCTAAGAACAAAATTTAACGTAAATGCTGAATATTATTCCGCAAATTATTTCTAAAATCAATGAAAATATACAGCGATATATTGGTAAGAACAATATTTATATAAATATTCAGTATATATTTTTACTAAGTAATTAGAAATTTCATAACAAATATTTTCATTTTTTTTTATTATATTTTATTGGAAATATGTTATGGAATTTCAAATTAGCCAAAACAATTCAAAAAGATTTCCAAAAATTATTATTTTGATTTTTACTATTTCTAAACATACAGGCACATTGAAAAAGAAATTTATTGTATTGTTGAGTTTTATAAAAGTCTTTAAATTAGTATTGAAAAGAATTTTGGAATTATTCTTTTTCAGCACACATGTTATGATTTTATAAACTAATTTTCTAGATGTGATGCATTTTTTGTGCATGCTAAGAACAAAATTTAACGTAAATGCTGAATATTATTCTGCAAATTATTTCTAAAATCAATGAAAATATATAGCGATATATTGGTAAGAACAATATTTATATAAATATTCAGTATATATTTTTACTAAGTAATTAGAAATTTCATAACAAATATTTTCTTTTTTTTTTTATTATATTTTATTGGAAATATGTTATGGAATTTCAAATTAGCCAAAACAATTCAAAAAGATTTCCAAAAATTATTATTTTGATTTTTACTATTTCTAAACATAAAGGCACATTGAAAAAGAAATTTATTGTATTGTTGAGTTTTATAAAAGTCTTTAAATTAGTATTGAAAAGAATTTTGGAATTATTCTTTTTCAGCACACATGTTATGATTTTATAAACTAATTTTCTAGATGTGATGCATTTTTTGTGCATGCTAAGAACAAAATTTAACGTAAATGCTGAATATTATTCTGCAAATTATTTCTAAAATCAATGAAAATATATAGCGATATATTGGTAAGAACAATATTTATATAAATATTCAGTATATATTTTTACTAAGTAATTAGAAATTTCATAACAAATATTTTCATTTTTTTTATTATATTTTATTGGAAATATGTTATGGAATTTCAAATTAGCCAAAACAATTCAAAAAGATTTCCAAAAATTATTATTTTGATTTTTACTATTTCTAAACATACAGGCACATTGAAAAAGAAATTTATTGTATTGTTGAGTTTTATAAAAGTCTTTAAATTAGTATTGAAAAGAATTTTGGAATTATTCTTTTTCAGCACACATGTTATGATTTTATAAACTAATTTTCTAGATGTGATGCATTTTTTGTGCATGCTAAGAACAAAATTTAACGTAAATGCTGAATATTATTCTGCAAATTATTTCTAAAATCAATGAAAATATATAGCGATATATTGGTACGAACAATATTTATATAAATATTCAGTATATATTTTTACTAAGTAATTAGAAATTTCATAACAAATATTTTCTTTTTTTTTATTATTATTATATTTTATTGGAAATATGTTATGGAATTTCAAATTAGCGAGAACAATTCAAGATTTCCAAAAATTATTATTTTGATTTTTACTATTTCTAAACATACAGGCACATTGAAAAAGAAATTTATTGTATTGTTGAGTTTTATAAAACTCTTTAAATTAGTATTGAAAAGAATTTTGGAATTATTCTTTTTCAGCACACATGTTATGATTTTATAAACTAATTTTCTAGATGTGATGCATTTTTTGTGCATGCTAAGAACAAAATTTAACGTAAATGCTGAATATTATTCTGCAAATTATTTCTAAAATCAATGAAAATATATAGCGATATATTGGTAAGAACAATATTTATATAAATATTCAGTATATATTTTTACTAAGTAATTAGAAATTTCATAACAAATATTTTCATTTTTTTTTATTATATTTTATTGGAAATATGTTATGGAATTTCAAATTAGCCAAAACAATTCAAAAAGATTTCCAAAAATTATTATTTTGATTTTTACTATTTCTAAACATACAGGCACATTGAAAAAGAAATTTATTGTATTGTTGAGTTTTATAAAAGTCTTTAAATTAGTATTGAAAAGAATTTTGGAATTATTCTTTTTCAGCACACATGTTATGATTTTATAAACTAATTTTCTAGATGTGATGCATTTTTTGTGCATGCTAAGAACAAAATTTAACGTAAATGCTGAATATTATTCTGCAAATTATTTCTAAAATCGATGAAAATATATAGCGATATATTGGTACGAACAATATTTATATAAATATTCAGTATATATTTTTACTAAGTAATTAGAAATTTCATAACAAATATTTTCTTTTTTTTTATTATTATTATATTTTATTGGAAATATGTTATGGAATTTCAAATTAGCGAGAACAATTCAAGATTTCCAAAAATTATTATTTTGATTTTTACTATTTCTAAACATACAGGCACATTGAAAAAGAAATGTATTGTATTGTTGAGTTTTATAAAACTCTTTAAATTAGTATTGAAAAGAATTTTGGAATTATTCTTTTTCAGCACACATGTTATGATTTTATAAACTAATTTTCTAGATGTGATGCATTTTTTGTGCATGCTAAGAACAAAATTTAACGTAAATGCTGAATATTATTCTGCAAATTATTTCTAAAATCAATGAAAATATACAGCGATATATTGGTAAGAACAATATTTATATAAATATTCAGTATATATTTTTACTAAGTAATTAGAAATTTCATAACAAATATTTTCATTTTTTTTTATTATATTTTATTGGAAATATGTTATGGAATTTCAAATTAGCCAAAACAATTCAAAAAGATTTCCAAAAATTA
Organism: Salticus scenicus; assembly: GCA_963930645.1. Lineage (NCBI taxonomy): Eukaryota > Metazoa > Arthropoda > Arachnida > Araneae > Salticidae > Salticus > Salticus scenicus. Next base: position 253,092,360 of record OZ005649.1, read on the forward strand.
TTATTTTGATTTTTACTATTTCTAAACATACAGGCACATTGAAAAAGAAATTTATTGTATTGTTGAGTTTTATAAAAGTCTTTAAATTAGTATTGAAAAGAATTTTGGAATTATTCTTTTTCAGCACACATGTTATGATTTTATAAACTAATTTTCTAGATGTGATGCATTTTTTGTGCATGCTAAGAACAAAATTTAACGTAAATGCTGAATATTATTCTGCAAATTATTTCTAAAATCAATGAAAATATATAGCGATATATTGGTAAGAACAATATTTATATAAATATTCAGTATATATTTTTACTAAGTAATTAGAAATTTCATAACAAATATTTTCATTTTTTTTTATTATATTTTATTGGAAATATGTTATGGAATTTCAAATTAGCCAAAACAATTCAAAAAGATTTCCAAAAATTATTATTTTGATTTTTACTATTTCTAAACATACAGGCACATTGAAAAAGAAATTTATTGTATTGTTGAGTTTTATAAAAGTCTTTAAATTAGTATTGAAAAGAATTTTGGAATTATTCTTTTTCAGCACACATGTTATGATTTTATAAACTAATTTTCTAGATGTGATGCATTTTTTGTGCATGCTAAGAACAAAATTTAACGTAAATGCTGAATATTATTCTGCAAATTATTTCTAAAATCAATGAAAATATATAGCGATATATTGGTACGAACAATATTTATATAAATATTCAGTATATATTTTTACTAAGTAATTAGAAATTTCATAACAAATATTTTCTTTTTTTTTATTATTATTATATTTTATTGGAAATATGTTATGGAATTTCAAATTAGCCAAAACAATTCAAAAAGATTTCCAAAAATTATTATTTTGATTTTTACTATTTCTAAACATACAGGCACATTGAAAAAGAAATTTATTGTATTGTTGAGTTTTATAAAAGTCTTTAAATTAGTATTGAAAAGAATTTTGGAATTATTCTTTTTCAGCACACATGTTATGATTTTATAAACTAATTTTCTAGATGTGATGCATTTTTTGTGCATGCTAAGAACAAAATTTAACGTAAATGCTGAATATTATTCTGCAAATTATTTCTAAAATCAATGAAAATATATAGCGATATATTGGTAAGAACAATATTTATATAAATATTCAGTATATATTTTTACTAAGTAATTAGAAATTTCATAACAAATATTTTCATTTTTTTTTATTATATTTTATTGGAAATATGTTATGGAATTTCAAATTAGCCAAAACAATTCAAAAAGATTTCCAAAAATTATTATTTTGATTTTTACTATTTCTAAACATACAGGCACATTGAAAAAGAAATTTATTGTATTGTTGAGTTTTATAAAAGTCTTTAAATTAGTATTGAAAAGAATTTTGGAATTATTCTTTTTCAGCACACATGTTATGATTTTATAAACTAATTTTCTAGATGTGATGCATTTTTTGTGCATGCTAAGAACAAAATTTAACGTAAATGCTGAATATTATTCTGCAAATTATTTCTAAAATCAATGAAAATATATAGCGATATATTGGTACGAACAATATTTATATAAATATTCAGTATATATTTTTACTAAGTAATTAGAAATTTCATAACAAATATTTTCTTTTTTTTAATTATTATTATATTTTATTGGAAATATGTTATGGAATTTCAAATTAGCGACAACAATTCAAGATTTCCAAAATTTATTATTTTGATTTTTACTATTTCTAAACATACAGGCACATTGAAAAAGAAATTTATTGTATTGTTGAGTTTTATAAAAGTCTTTAAATTAGTATTGAAAAGAATTTTGGAATTATTCTTTTTCAGCACACATGTTATGATTTTATAAACTAATTTTCTAGATGTGATGCATTTTTTGTGCATGCTAAGAACAAAATTTAACGTAAATGCTGAATATTATTCTGCAAATTATTTCTAAAATCAATGAAAATATACAGCGATATATTGGTAAGAACAATATTTATATAAATATTCAGTATTTATTTTTACTAAGTAATTAGAAATTTCATAAAAAATATTTTCTTTTTATTATTATTATTATTATTATATTTTATTGGAAATATGTTATGGAATTTCAAATTAGCGAGAACAATTCAAAAAGATTTCCAAAAATTATTATTTTGATTTTTACTATTTCTAAACATAGAGGCACATTGAAAAAGAAATTTATTGTATTGTTGAGTTTTATAAAAGTCTTTAAATTAGTATTGAAAATAATTTTGGAATTATTCTTTTTCAGCACACATGTTATGATTTTATAAACTAATTTTCTAGATGTGATGCATTTTTTGTGCATGCTAAGAACAAAATTTAACGTAAATGCTGAATATTATTCTGCAAATTATTTCTAAAATCAATGAAAATATATAGCGATATATTGGTAAGAACAATATTTATATAAATATTCAGTATATATTTTTACTAAGTAATTAGAAATTTCATAACAATTTTTTTTTTTTTTTTTTATTATTATTATATTTTATTGGAAATATGTTATGGAATTTCAAATTAGCGAGAACAATTCAAAAAGATTTCCAAAAATTATTATTTTGATTTTTACTATTTCTAAACATACAGGCACATTGAAAAAGAAATGTATTGTATTGTTGAGTTTTATAAAAGTCTTTAAATTAGTATTGAAAAGAATTTTGGAATTATTCTAATTCAGCACACATGTTATGATTTTATAAACTAATTTTCTAGATGTGATGCATTTTTTGTGCATGCTAAGAACAAAATTTAACGTAAATGCTGAAAATATATTACAATTAGCGTCATTGATTCCTATGTCAGTTGGATTTTAAAACATACAACAAAGTGAAAGAATTTCCATTTCTAAAACCGGATCGTTACACCAGCATTTTTTATCAAAAATTTCTATTATATGCAACCGTAAAAAATTGCTGTAGAAATCTAATAAATCTTTCTCCATGGGAAAAGTTCTACCGAAAGATAGCAAATTTAATAAAAACAAAAAAAGTAAGTAAGACAGTGGAATAATTAATAAAAATTTAACAATAACAAAAAAAAGTAAGCAAGACATTAGAATAATTAATAAAAATTCAGTTTTATAATCATAGAAGTATTATATAAAAATGTCAATCTCATTCTCTGAGTAATAGGTTTTGTTAAAGCATGAAGAATCAAAATAAAAAATGAGCTTATGTATATATATAGAAAAACATATGTACATGCAACAATAGGGAATAACTAAGGAGTAATATACATATACATACATACATACATATATATGTATATATACAGGGTGATTCACTTCCGGAGCGACGAACTTGTAGGAGGTGTAGGGAACACAAAGACAGTTCGGAATCACACAGCAATGCAGGGTCGGAAATGCCATCCTGACGAGATAGAGGATTTTTTAAAAATCTTTTTACAATTGTTTTAAAGACACACCCAAATGGTTCCAGTTTATTGAATACAAGGCATTTATGTTAAAAAAAGCATATGAATGGTTTTCATTCACGCTATATTTTTAATACATTTTAAATAGCATGATGCGGATTGCTGCTTTCTATATCTCTGAAATATCAAGAAAAGAAGAAACAGGGTGCGTGGTCAAATCCTGAGGATTTTACGTACATGAGAGTTAAGGGGTTAAGGATTATCACAAAAAAAAAAAACTGTCAGCAGCCACTCGCAGAAGTGTTTGGATGAAAATTATGATCGTGAAATGACATTTAGAGGCTGAAAGCTTAAAATAAGTTATAAGTTTCTTAATAATTATACCCACTAACCAGCCACTGCATTTCTGATCGAGCAATGCTATGTGATTCCGAATCGTCTTTGTACAAACGCAGGTAGCGAATCACCCTGTATATAACAAACTATATTGTCTTTGTAGTATCTCAAGCTTGAAAAATTATTATTTTATTATTATTCATAATAAACAATAAAATTTATGAAATGAAAATTAATGACTTTTTAGTGATATACGATATTAAGAAAGTATCGTACTAGTAGCATAACGAAAAAAAAAAAATCCAAATTAGAATAATGTAATCTATAATAACATTCAATAGGATAAACGTATCATAAATCATCTTAATTTATTGAAAGGAAATATTTAAGGAAGATGCTGTAACAGTTTTATCAATCTTAACTACTGTTGTTTTTATAATCATTATTATCATAATAATTATCATCATTAAATTTATATATTAAGCATCAACGTCATTTCATACGTAAAATTTGGAACGTTTGGGGGAAATCCCCATTTTTCCCTTTTTGTTATCTATCTATCTATCTATCTATATATATATAACAAAATAAAATTAACATGCAAACTGATGCGATAAAATTATATCCTTTTTTTTTATTTTCCTCATAGTAAATTACAAAAAACAATCACCATAATAAATTTGCCATCACTTTCCTTTCCTTTGCCATCAACTTTTCCTCAGAAATATTATGTCATATTAAGGCATTAGAAAGTCACGTTTAGCAGCACGTGTGTTATTAACAGCATTGCACGGTAGAATTTTTTTTTTTTTTTTTTTTTTTTTTTTTTTTATGAATAATTTTGGACATAATATTCTTATTATATTATTCATACAAACATTTTATATATTTAATACATACATTTTCATTAAATGTTAAATATGAGAGTGAAATATATCAAAACTAAATTTCTATAGATCATGAAATTATTTAAAATTATTTCTTGCCTTTAAAAATTGCTTTGTAATAAAGATTAGTGTTTTAATTAAGATTACTAATTTTATATATTACAAAATTTAACAATACATTTAAAAAAAGAATAATCTGCTTTTCTGTAAACAAACAACATTAATTATAGAGAAACATGTTGATTTTTTTGCATTTTTGCATTTCTTTTTATTTGATATACAGTAGATATGCCTATAAAAATTGCAAAAGACGCATCATGCGATGGTATATTACAGAAGTGTTTAAAATGCATACATGATGTATAATGAAATTAAATATTGAATTTTTACTTTCACAGTAAAAAGAAATATTCAGAGATATATTTTAAAGCAACGCCCAAAGTCAGATTCTAAAACGATTCATCTTAAGGGTAGAAAAACATGTCATACTTTTGACAGGGCAAATTAAGAGGCAACAAATATATGAATTGGAAATTATCATTCATTTTTACTTTATGTGAAAAGAAAAGGTCTACTGTGGATTTTATTGAGAAAATTATGATTAATCATGCTGTAATAAGCTATAATTTAAAACATTCCAGGCATTTTTAAAAAACTTTACAGCATACGAAATTACATTACAGTTAAATAAATTAAAGTTTTCAGTTTTAGTACTGCATGAAAAATATTATTATTATTTCAATAGACAGGATAAATTATATCTTTGAATAATAATTTATGACGTTTCTCCTCTTTTCTTTTCCTTTTTTTTTTTTTTTTTTTTTTTTTCTCAGATACTATTACGAAACTATTAACTTAGTTCCCAGAGAGTATAATCATAATTAAAATTATATAATTATATTACATGGAAAATATTACTTGGATATCTCTATAAATAAAACTATTGGACAAAAAGTTGCAAAACTCGAATACATTATAAACAGATATTATGAAATTTCGTAACTTATAAAAATCAATAATATTAGAAAAAGGGAAGTTTAATTTTGATTTTGGCAACATAACTTATAATTAAACTTCTTAAAAGTGAATATTTAATTTGTAATTCAGTAATTTCAGCAAGAAATTAAAAGCATTTTTGCCTAGAATAACTTGAAATATACTAGCCGAAAGTTCACGAATAAATCGTTCGCTTTCAGTTACATTCGTGCGGCATTTGCACAATTCACAGTGATTTTCAGATAACTTTAAAGATAAATAATTCTTGGATAGAAATCTAGCAAACAAGTTGGTAATACAATGGGGAAATACTGACAAAGTATTTAGTAAATCGTAAATTGTGCAAACAACCAGTTTAAACATTTACAAATATGAGGTGTTATCTCATAGTTCATAAAATTTATGTTGCTTAAAATGGGCAACACCGATGGCAATCCGATATCACGCTTTTGCTTAATATGGAGGAATGCAAAATATTTGTTAGAGAACATCTGATTTGTTCAGAAACATATTGTTCGTTGATGAATAAAGGTAAAATTTTGTAGTCAGAAAAAACATGTCCAGTTGTTAGATTATTTATTTATTTATTTATTTAGGTTTGTATCACTGTAAGTAACAATTTAAAATTTGGAATCTTTTGATTGAAAACAGTTTAGTATTATCAAATTAATAATAAAATATTATCGTTAAAGCCTTGATTATAAACATGTTGTTAAGTTGACATTCAACAACTGATGGTTCTGCATATTAATAAAAAATCATATAACAGGAAATTACCTTTTTATATACAGTGTGGTCCAAAAAACATGATAGAAAGTATTTTAAATTCCTGATTTCAAATGTACTGATATAAGTATAATTCTTCTATATTGTAATTGCACATATATTGACATTTAAGGTGAAGGCTTGATTACCGGAAATAATGAATAACCAATATGGAATCACTGACCTTGGAAGAACGATTATTTATCGTAAGAATATTTTTTGAGGTGCCATTGAGGTACGGAAAATCCTCATCTCAGTGTCGTCTCACGACTGTATCCACAAAGGGTCACGGTGTGGTGTACCATATCGTCAAAGCGGATGAGTGGTCCGATATTCATTGACGGTATGGTCACGGGAGTGAAGTATCGAGAGTTTCTAGAGCGTCACTTTGGCCCTGAAGCGGGCTGTCTCAACATGACGCGCCAGTACTGGTTCATGCAAGATGGGGCTCGTCCCCATAGAATTGCTGATGTGTTTCTGTGACTTAAAACGACGTTTAGTACAGTCAAAATAGGAAAAATAGGAAAAATAGAAAAAATAATCGTGTAGTTTTGAAATTTTGCATACTCATAGCCGAGAGGCTCCTGAACAACATACTAAAAGTCCCCGCCCGTGGGGGGTGAGCGGAGGGGCATTTAAGACGGGCAATTTTCAGTTTTTATTAAATATCTTAAAAACTATCGCATTTAGAGAAAACATGCCAATTACAAAATTAATCTACGCAAAATTTCCTACAAAAATGTATTTTGTTTGTACGATCATTAGTTTAGAAGATATAGGGAGATGAAATAACACATTTTCTTGAAAAATTCTTTTTTGCAATAGTAAAATCAACTAAAGTGTGCAATTAAAAGGGTTCTTGTCAAATGTTTTCTAATGTAAAGAACAAATATATACATAGGGAATATGCAAGGATAATACAGCATGTTTTGTAAGTTTTAAATAATTTTAAGGCTAGTAGGCGCAAGTGGCGGTTTGAGTAAAAATCTAGATAAGTCCAGTCAAAATAGGAAAAATAGAAAAAAAAAAGAAAAAAAAAAAAAAGAAAAAAAAAAACGTGTAGTTTTGAAATTTTGCATACTCATAGCCGAGAGGGTCCTGAACAACATACTGAAAGTCCCCGCCCGTGGGGGGTGAGCGGGGGGCAGGGGGGTATTTAAGAGAGGCCATTTTCAGTTTTTATTAAATATCTTAAAAACTATTGCATTTAGAGAAAAAATGTCAATTACAAAATAATTAATCTACGTAAAATTTCCTACAAAAATTTATATTACATTTTGTTTGTACGATCAATAGTTTAGAAGATATAGGGGGATGATATAACACATTTTCTTGAAAAATACTTTTTTGCAATAGTAAATTTAACTAAAGTGTGTAATTAAAAGGGTTCTGCTCAAATATTTTCTAATATACAAAATAAATATATACATAGGGAATATGTAAGGATAATACAGCATGTTTTGTACATTTTAAATAATTTTAAGGCAAGTAGGCGTAAGTGGTGGTTTGAGTAAAAATCCAGATAACGAAGACACAAAATCGATCAACAATAAAAAATATCGTGTAGTTTTGAAATTGAACACAGTTATAAGGTTAAGTTTACTGAACAACATACTAAAAGTTCCCAACCCTATTCTGTGTTTTTTATTTAATTTTTTATGTTATTCACAATAGTAATAAAAACTGTATTTTGTAATTAAAAAGGTTCAGGTTAAATATTTTTTACTCATACAAATAAATATTTGTATATAAATATTTGTATGTGTGTGTGCGCGCAATGCACCATGTTTAAAGAGTGGAAGTCAAGATATAGAAATCGAAAAATTCCACTTTTCTGTAAGATATCCGTAAAATACAAAGCAACGGCTATCACAAAGGATTGCACGGGGAAGGGAAACAAAGGTTTTTCTCTAGTATACTGCAATAAAACGGAGCAAATTCTCCGAATTTTTATCGTTAAAGACTGAAAATATTTGACCAGAACCCTTTTAATTACACACTTTAGTTGATTTTACTGTTGCAAAAAAAAAAAAAAAAAAAAAAAAAAAAAAAAGAATTTTTCAAGAAAATGTGTTATTTTGTTCCCCTATATCTTTTAAACTATTGATCATACAAACAAAATAGAATATACATTTTTTTTAGGAAATTTTGCGTAGATTAATTTTGTAATTGAGATTTTTTCTCTAAATGCGATAGTTTTCAAGATACTTAATAAAAACTGAAATGTGCCCCCTTTAAATGCCCCCCCCCCGATTGTTAGGGACTTTTAGTATGTTATTCAGGGCACTTAGCTTTTTAACTGGGCTCAATTTCTAAGCTACACGATTTTTTTTTTTTTTTAATGTTGATCGGTTTTGGGTCTTCGTTATCTAGATTTTTACTCAAACCGCCACTTGCGCCTGCTAGCCTTAAAATTATTTAAAACTTACAAAACATGCTGTATTATCCTTGCATATTCCATATGTATATATTTGTTTTTTACATTAGAAAATATTTGACAAGAACCCTTTTAATTGCACACTTTAGTTGATTTTACTATTGCAAAAAAGAATTTTTCAAGAAAATGTGTTATTTCATCTCCCTATATCTTCTAAACTATTGATCGTACAAACAAAATGTAACATACAATTTTGTAGGAAATTTTGCGTAGATTAATTTTGTAATTGCCATTTTTTCTCTAAACGCGGTAGTTTTTAAGATAGTTAATAAAAACTGAAAATTGTCCCCCTTAAATGCCCCCCGCTCCCCCCCCCCCCCCACGGGCGTGGACTTTTAGTATGTTGTTCAGGACACTCTCGGTTATGAGTATGCAAAATTTCAAAACTACACGATATTTTTTTTTCCTATTTTGACTGGACTTATCTAGATTTTTACTCAAACCGCCACTTGCACCTACTAGCCTTAAAATTATTTAAAACTTACAAAACATGCTGTATTATCCTTGCATATTCCCTATGTATATATTTGTTTTTTACATTAGAAAATATTTGACAAGAACCCTTTTAATTGCACAATTTAGTTGATTTTACTATTGCAAAAAAGAATTTTCCAAGAAAATCTGTTATTTCATCTCCCTATATCTTCTAAACTAATGATCGTACAAACAAAATGTAACATACATTTTTGTAGGAAAGTTTGCGTAGATTAGTTTTGTAATTGACATTTTTTCTCTAAATGCGATAGTTTTTAAGATATGTAATAAAAACTGAAAATAATTAATTGCCCCCCTTAAATGCCCCCCCTGCCTTCCGCTCACCCCCCACGGGCGGGGACTTTTAGTATGTTGTTCAGGAGCCTCTCGGCTATGAGTATGCAAAATTTCAAAACTACACGATTTTTTTTCTATTCGTCAAATTTTGGCCTTCGTTGCCTGGACTAGTTTAGTGAGCGTTTGATTACATTGGATGCAGAAAAATTCACGAGGCACGGGATAGATGGGTCCCCATACAGTCTGGACCTAAATCCGTGCGACTTTTTCTTGTGGGTCTACACCAAGGACAGAATCTAAAGGAATCCCCTGATTCACTTGAGGGCCTGAAATCGACCATCAGAATTGAGATTGATGCACTTGATTACGACACACTCCAGCGCTTTATGACAGAGTTTCGGAACTGGCTTTATAACACTATAGTCAGGGACGGTAGACATTTCGTGCACCTTGTATATTAAATGTCATTCATATCTTTATTCAATAACATAGGTTTTATGTTCTTGCATATTTTATTTTTTTCCACAACGATCGCTTACTTTCTATCATGTTTTTCGGACCACCCTGTATTTTTAACTATTTATTATTTTTAAATGTGTAAGAAAAGTATAAGTTTCTGGGTGGTTACAGGCCACATTTTTTTCCCCTGATTCTTCCACCAGTATTTGTCTTTCGAAATTTTTAATAGTAAGATTTAATGATTAATTATGTAAATTATTATCATATAAATATATTGGTGCAAGTATCAGGGGAAAAAGTCGGGCCTGTAACCACCCTGAGTTTTAAATATACAACCAGATTTTTTATGTCACTCGACGAGTTCACAATATATATATCCTAAAAAGGTGATTAATGTTAAGCCAAAAAAAAATAAATAAATAAATAAAAGTACTTTTCAAAAAATTAAGCTTTCATTTTATAATTCTTATTTCATTGTAATCATTAACGCACCTTTAATATATATATATATATTAAATAAAATCTAGACAAAACATTGTTATTTAGTTCAAAACTCAACTTTCCCAAATTTATGATTTATTAAAACGTGTATTTTTTCAACACTAAATTTTTCTTTTAAAATTAAAACAGAAGTATAATGGTAAAAAAAGAAATCATACGAAGTACAAATAATACATGCATTAAATATGGAAAATTAAACCTATATATTTTTTAATAATATATATATATATTTAAAAACACCGAAAATGTATTTTTTAAAGCCCATATGGTAATCTATTCTATATCTTTCACAGTGCAGCATGCGAACAAACCATTTCAATTGTAAATATTTAACTGAAACTTTAATTTATAACCATTCTTCAGTAAATCGTATTATCTATTAATTTAACAACCTTCACGACGAAGGAAATAAAGAATAATAAACAAATTGAAATAAAATAAAATTTATGCACGTCCACTAAAAGGAGCACACTTTTGTATAACAACTATTGCTTAATATCCTATATTGCTCTACCAGATCCTCCCATTTTAACATATCCTTATACATCACAAATCTTGTCAACGCCAATGAAGTCAAAAAGTAAAATAAAATAAAAGTTATAGATAAAAAAAAAAGCTTGAGCTGACCGTGAGCATTATGACACGGATGACAGATTGTTCAGTGGATGTGGAATGAAAACCGGCATTATTACTTTTTATTTCTTTTATGTGATCACTTTCAAGCCCTTCAGAAAGGTCACCAACTATTCGTGTTTAAATGGGAGTAAAAGTGAAAGCAACCTTGGAAATAAAATAATAATAAAAATAAAAGTATTTGTATTTCACCTACTAGAGCATGACACTAATATGTCCAATGATCTCTTTGCGTTCTTGTAAGAAAATTTCCTAAACAAAATTCGAAAATTACTATTTTAAAGTAGCGTTAAAATATAATAATTGTTCAAATTTAAATAAAATCTTTGTATAGAAAATTGAATATGTCTCTTGTTTTACATTCTTGTTTAAAAAGTTATCAATATATATATATATTCTTAAACTGTTGAATCAATAAGCAATATTTTTATTACTGGTGTTGGTAATAACCTTTGATAATCTTTATTGCTAGATGCTAATAAAGGACATTCTATTTGGAAGTTGCCGGCTAAATTTATTCGCAGGGTGGCTAGAGTTTCTGTCTCAAAAAGGAGCACTGACACCAGTATTCTTAATCAATAATTTCTATCACAATAAATTACTGCACAAATATGATTAATTGTTTACTGCACAAATGATTACTGCACAAATGATTACTGCACAAATATGATTACTGCACAAATATGATATGAAATTATTGATAAAGTATACTGGTGTCAGTATTGCATCTTCAGACGGAAACTCTTGCACCTTAGTTTGTTCGCCTGCACGAGCTGGACTCGGGATAAGCCGGGAAGGGGTTAAAACTAGCTGTCTGAAAAAAAAAAAAAAAAAAAAAAATAGGAGTCAATGATTTAATGTTGTAAGATAGAGTTATCAAATAGAAGTATTTGAAGTCTTACGATTTGTAATTTGCACTTAAAATATCAATTAAACTTTATTTAAAGATTTAACGAACACAAGCTCAATTACGTTTAGATATGTACAAAACAAGTGGTAAAAAATTTCAATCTCTCCATAAATAAATTAGTTTACTTTTGGTAAAATGCGAAGTAATAATAAAAATAATAATTAATTAATAAATAAAATAAAGTAAAGTAATGTAAAATAACTTTTATGACTTAAACGAAGATTACAATTTTTATAGAAATTTTATTCAGTGTTTTTTATTATTAAAAATAATCTTATTATATTGCTTCTAAAAAATAAAATTTCTTCATTTTTTTTTTAAATTCTGATTAATATGATGCAACAAAATAACATAACAAATAATGTACTTATATCACTTCTGAGTCTTATAAGTACATTATATGATATGTTCAATGTATGAAAACTTGATAATGAAAATACAATTCAAGTGTATTTTCATTATCAAGTTCATATGATCATAGTTATTGTTTATAACGTATTCGTTTCAGATGTCACTTCAAACAACGCACTCTCCTTTAATTTCTCAAGCAAAAGTATGGAACTAGAAACAAAAATGTCATTTATATTATATACACACACACACACACACACACATAGATAGATAGATAGATATAGATATTTGCAACATCGTTAGTAATTATTCGACTAAATGAGCATGTATAATTAAAAATCTTTTAATTTTAAATAATTAAGATTTTGCTAAATATAAGCTGATTACATATAGGTTCTTGTTACGCTTTTGTTTATGCTTTGTTTTGCATTGAAATTCCTGCATCACCTCCTTTATACTAATTTTAAATCTCAAGCAATTAACTAGCCTTTCAATGATTTAATAATACTATAGGTGCAGTTGCTTTTAGAAAATATAGAATAATAATAATAATAAATAATTGAATATGCAGCTCTCAAATATTTCTTATGATCTCGGAATTCTCTTTTAAGCATTAGTTAAAAATATATATATAAATAACATCCGAAATATGCTCATACAGTTACATGTCTAAAGAAATCTTCTTTTTAGAGGAATGGAATCATTTTAGGGCATATCTATGAGTTGGTAACAAAGAAATTAAAGAAATGGTTAGCTTATTAATACATAGCGGCATTTTATATCATATTTGCACTCATTTAACAATACCTATATATATATAATAACTATACCTATATATTATATATATATATATAGTTACCGACTGAGCCTCCCTTTTGGCTGCCGGAAAATTCTAATATATATATATATATATATATATATATATATATATTACTTCATCAATAAAAACCGTTACGGTTCATTGATTAAATAAAATAAAAAATTTTATCAAATTTTTCCGATAGCCAAAATGTGCTAAGTTGGCAACTATACCTATGAATTTAATTATGCATTTTTCTGAACTTCAAACAGAATTGTTTTTTTCAAAATTTTATATTTTTAAAGGTTTATTTATACGAATAGTAATAGGGAGTTATATGTAACGAAACATTATTATTGATAAATACAGCTAGTCTCCTTATTAATGCTTCTATTAATAAAATAAAATTTCGAAATGGATTTTTAATCAATGAATATCAAATTTTATAAGAGTTTAATTATTTACATGCATCGCCCATTTTAGATTTATGTGATTTTTTTCATAATCTGATTATTCGCGTGAATACGGGTTAGGAGCCCTGAGAAAGACCCCTTAAGACAGCGTCGATCCCGTTCCCTAGTGTAGACAGTTGGTCTGAACCCAAATACCAATATCAACACCATTTTTTCATTATCACTGTAGTAGATGCAAATTTCATAAATAAATAACAACATTTCAGATTTATTCATGCGGCTTACATCTCAAAACTTCTTCAACTTTCCAAAGCCAACAATCGTGATTGTATATTTTCGACATTTTCGGATATTACTCACCATTTGTTTTTTAGAATTCCTATATCCTGTTCCTATTACCTTGTATATGAAGACTACTTATCGCAAACCTGATGTAACAAAATAACATTACGACCATTTTAGTTACGTCATGCATATTGCAACTAAGAATAACTATGATGAGCGTAACTTCCTCTTTAGGGAACGCCGTAACAGGAGAAAATAAATATGACATATGCTCAGAGGGCAATGGCAGTTAGCCTTCTACGCGGTCAGGAACAAGGAAACAATCGGTTTTCATACCAAGGTAATAATTATGAGTGACATGCATAAAGATGACTTCTGGTACCACGAGACAAATGATTTTTAAACAGCGTAATAAGAGTCTCATTCCGAAATTTTGCTCGCCAGAGCCTAACATTTTAGCTTTACATAAGTAATTTTATATAAAAGTTTTAATAAAAATGTAAAGTGACATTACACTTTTAACAGTTGCAGAAATTGCAAAAAGTAATGCATGCTTTTTTTTCTCTCCTTATTATTATTATTATTATCATTATTTTGCTCTTAAAGTAATACTTGAAGAAATTAAATATATTTTTAAATGATAGCAAACTCAATTTAAAAAACAAAAAACCATAATAAGTTTGTAGTATTAGTGCAAGTATGGGGGGGGGGGGGGGGGATCGGATAAATAAATTTTGAAATGCCAACTGAATATTTTTACATCAAATTACTATTCACTGCGTGCAAGATATTTTATGTAGATTTGATGTCCTTTGCATAAACTTTACGTAGCGTTTAGCAAAATACATAATATTCTGGACTATTATTTGAACTGAAACCTTTTTAAGTACTGAACTATGTAAAGCGAAATTAGTATTTAACTCGAAAAATTGGAATATTTATAATGGTATGATTGCTTAGGTTTTATGTGACTTTGCGTACATGATACAAATGCATTTAGTATTTACCGCTCTGCCATTTTTGTTTCTGATATCCATACTGTCCAAAAGCAGTTATTTTGGCTTCACGGGTAGTCTATTGTTAAGTATTTTTTTCATATTCAACAGAGAAGCGTTATTTTATCTTCTTTAGAAAACTGTGTGAACATTTAGGCGAGGTAAAATTTTTGAAATTGTACTTTTAATATATTTCAAGATATCATGAGCACAAGCTTTAATTACTTCGTTATGAGAAAATGCCAGTTAATGGCAAAGTATGTATTTCAAAAATTCGTTATCTTTTATCTGAAATTTTGAAAATGGCGTAACATAAAATAAATAAGTTCTCATCCTTATCTAGTAAGATACATAGTATTTTTGAAAAAATTAAATATTTATGGTGTATAATTTTGCTTTATTCAACCTAATTATTCATCATAAAATGATAAACAAATAAACAAATACATTTTGACTACACCTTGCACCAAACAATTAACTTTTTTTTTTTTTTTTAATCATTAACAATTGAAATTTCGAATTTTTAAGAATTGAGGATTCAGTTGATTTTATTAAAAATAGTGATAAGTATAATAGTGACATTTCTAAGATGACTTTTAACATTTGACATTCTAATAATTAGCAAAAGTGTCTGTAATTGAGTTTTATTTTCTTTTTTGGATGTGAGATTATTTCATGGCAAGGGCGTTTTAAATATTGGGAAATACAGTTGTAAAATTAATATCCCTGTACTCAAACTTATATAAATGCAAATAATAAAGATATCAGACGAAAAATAAAAAAGAGAAAATAAAACGTAGCAGAAGACAAATATAAGGAATAAAAAGGCGTGATAATGAAAAAGATAAAGAGGAAAAATAGAATAGATTTTTATAAAATAGATAATACATAAAAAACAACAAAATGCTCCCTGGAAGAGTTATATAAGCGAAGTCTCTCATTAACGCTGAATCGGTTTATTCAAAATATACGCGTGGGACGTTTAAAAGGCGTTTCTGTAATTTAAAGCAGTTCTCTCTTATGTACGAACAGTCTCGGGAGTATAAAGACTTTTTTAAAACAAGTTCGATAAACGTATTGTGTTTCTAAGAATTGTGAAATTGTTTTGAAATTATCTTCAGAACTGGTTTTAAGAAATAGTTAAGTAATAAGTGTAATACACTAACGAGTTTTACAAGAATTAACAATTTTTGAAATATGCAATTAAAGGATTCATATATATATATATATATATAAGTAATAGATAGTTGAATATACTGAAAAATTTCGTTAATTGAAAAATATTTATATTTCCATTTTTCAATAAAGTAATTTATTTTAAAATACTATTTTTCTACATAAAGCCAAATTTAACAGCTTAAAATAGTAATATTCATACTTGCCAACCATCTCATTAATAACCGTACAATTGTTAACGCCCCCTAAAAAAACGCCCCTTTTTTCACACCAATATATTTTTAGAGTTATTCTCTCCAAATGTTGTTACGATTAAATAAGACCAAAATTACTCTAAAAAATTATTGGTGTGAAAAAAAAGGCGGGTACTAAAAATTGTACGGTTCATAATGAGATGGTTGGCAAGTATGAATATTAAAATATTTGTAAGTTTAATTTGACTGAAAGGTAAATATTTGAAAATTTGAGGACCAGAAATAAAGAAAATTCAAATAGTATCACAAATAATTCATTTTTACCACATTTTATTAGCCTAAAAATATGAAAGGTTAAGAGCAATGTAAAAGCCTTTATACAAAATGCAATAACTCTTTTCAAAATTATATTTATACACACATGAGAAATTTTTTAAAAAAAACAAAATTGTTAAAAAGTATAATTTATACATTTTTGTTATTTAATAACCTAACACAACCTATAAACCTTATGTTTTTACGGAAGGACAAATATCCAATATTTCAGGACAAAAGAAGATCTCAACAACTCTTAAAATTTTATTATTTAAATAAACTATGTCAAGCATATGAAATACATGCAAATTTATGTTAAACTTATGAAGACCTAAAGTAAATACACACACACACACATATTATATTTTTATGTTAATAAAATTTTGATCTTCTAAAGAGATTAAATTTCCATTACGAAAGGTTTTTTTTTTTTTTTTTTTTTTTTTTTTTTTTTCTGTATATAGTTTATACGCATTCGATGATACATTATACAACCAATTGCATTAAAAACAGACATAAGAGTTAGTCAAATTCCAATTAAAAAAAAAAAAAAAAAAAAAAAAAAAACTTAACTTCTTCATCAACAACAAATAATAATAATTATCACAATAATAAAATAAAATGAAATAAACCAAAGCTTTACAGATTAAGCTCGTTCACATAATGTTAACAAATGTCGCAAAGTAAACTCGACGTTAGCGCTTCTCCTCGTGTAGTGGCTGCGGTACCCAAATAAAAGCTGTGAAAAATCCGCCACTATTGTGCTTTCTTTAAAAATGTTATCTCTTATGGTTTTAATATAAATAAGAATTAATTCTAGTCCTAAATGAACATTATAGATGTGATTATTTACTTGAAGTTATTAGAGTACATTTGACTTTAAATACAAAATATGTTAGATGTTAGCTAATAAACAATCAAATTATTATTAGTTAACATCTAAACATATTTTGTATTTAAAGTCAAATGTACGCTAATAACTTCAAGTAAATAATCGCATCTATAGTGTTTGTTCACTTAGAGCTAGAATTAATTAGTGTAAAATATAATTTTTTAAATCGATCTTCTAATGTTGTACATTGTATTGTAAATGCGAAAAAAATCATGTATTAGTAATTTAAGAAGAAATATTTTAGCGTGTGCAATTTTCAAAATTAAAATTTTGGTAAAAAAAATTTAAATTTTAGAAAAGAAATCGCTTATAAAAGATGACTTTATCATTATCTCTTTTACTAAAAAAAGTAATATGTCATGTTCCATAAAATCAATCAGACGCAGACGAAACCATTCGCAAAAATTTTATCTTCTAAACAAAATATATTTGTAATCGCTTTGTAACCAAATCTATAACTAAAATAATATTTAGGAATGATAAAATAACATTTAGGAATGAACAAATATAATCAAAACTAACTTCTCCTAACCTCATAACAAATAAAACAACCGAATTCAAAATTTCATAGATATCTCTTGATCTGTAATGAATGAAAATTCAAGAGATTAAGATTTCAATAATTTTATAAATTGTAAGAAGTATTAAAAAATTAATTTTTAAGAATTGATTTAAAATATATTACTTATCTTAAAATACGGGAAAACATGCGAAATATGAATATTCTAAAAATACATGAATTTTTTCGTTTAGATGTGCATTCGTTCAAACACAATTCCATTTAAATTTTAAATATGGAGCATCACGCAAGTAAACAAATTCTATTCGAGCATGCGCAGTTTCAGCCTGAGTAGTTCAGTCACCTCCAACACGAGATGGCTTTGTCATCGATCTATGACGCAACCATGACATAGTACGCTACCCATTGCTCCATTGTAATGAATACGCTTACTCTGTAATGCTTTGGAAATAAACGTTAAACGTCATTTTAAGCATAATAATTAAAAAATAATAATAATAAAAACAAAATGGGAGTAAAATGTAAAACATTGAAAAGAGTCAATATATGATAAAAATTATTTATAAAAATTATTTTTTATAACGCGCAGAATAACTTTTCAACCTGGAAATACTTTTATGCATGTCACTTATTTTATAATGTAATCTGGCATTGAAATTTTGCAAAAAACTTTTTTTTCACACTTTTAAAAAATATATAAATTGAAAAAAAAGTTTTCTTTTAAATGCATAATTTCATCTAAATTCTTACTCCAAATACATTAATTACAATTTTAATGAAAACGGAATATAAATCATATCCTGCGGTATAAAATAGTATACAGTAGAAATCTAAAAATTATAACCGATATTAAATATGTTTCAATGAATATATTTCATTGAATATATTTAATAAAAACTGTTTATTAGAATTCTGTGTATTTCAATGTTTAATTCAATTTAATGTATTAAATAAATTGAATTAAATAGTTAAACAAATATTTACAACATATTCTTTAAATAAACAGAGTGTTTCATAAAAGATAAGATAAGCAACACTTTAAAAGGTGGATCATTTCCGAACAAACAACTTTCATGAAAGAATGCATGATCGGAATTAAAGCGCAAAGGCGCTAGAGGGCACTAAATGTGATGTTGTTATGGTGAGACAAAACATACAAACAACGATTACATTACAAAAGCAATTTTAATGACATGTGACACAAAAAGGGTTCAAGACAGTGCCCAGCCCCGTGGCAGAAACACGGCGACACGGCGACAATGTCGCAGAAACAGAAATGCTCTTGCAGAAAGATTTTACTTAAGTCAAATAAGTTTTGAAATTGTGTTAAAAGAGAGAGAGAGAGAGAGAGAAAGAAAGAAACTCAAAGAATGGTTTATAAACTGTTCTGCAGAACAAATTTTCGTTTCTGCAGATACGATCGCCTCAATCCTGAATAAGGAGAGGATGTAACTCACTTGGGCTAGCTTTGATACGGCATGCATTAGCGATTCGTGATGCGGTGATATGATTCGGTGTATCGACACTTTTCACTGGTAACCTCTTCACATCGGAACTTCATTTTCGTGTCTCGAAACTTTGTTTTCGCGCCGCGCCTGCCGCTCATGTCGTTTGTATTTATTGTATTGCAAAAAGATGTTTTTTCGAAAGAATGTGGCTTTGCAACCATTTTCCGAATTTCATATTTCATGCATTTTCAGATTCATGCATAACAAAATAGATGCATCCAGTGATTTTTTTTTTCTTTAATAAGTGCGTGATTGCTGCTGTACCGATTTTCATACATTTTCTGACTTACGCACGACAAATTAGTTTTATCTAGTGATTTTTTTTTTCTTTAATGTATGCGAAGCGTGCATACGTGCGTAGTAGTAAATACACGTAAATTTTTAAAAGCTGCATTAATTTTAATGTTTGGTTCAAACTATGCAATACATTTCACAAATATATACGGAAATAAGACTATGGGGAAATCTGTAACGTCTGTAGTTATACGCAAAATAAAAAATGAAGCTGAATGCTTACCTTGCTTCAAAAAATAGAAAATTAAGAAATTAATCTTAAAAATACTTTGATTTTTAGCATTTTATATGCAGTAAAAGATCTTAGCAATAAATATTAATGGGTATCTTAAGTTATAAAACTGGTAACTTTTCTAATTTTTTTCTTTACTAATCATTAATTATTTTAATTGTGATTAAAATTCTTAGCTTTAAATTTTGTTGTTTAAGCATATGAAGTCGTTAAAAAAATTATTAATTTATTTTACAAAAATACTCTTATCATTAGTTTCTACAGCTTGTTCATTTCATTTTTTAAACATATGAATTTTTAAAAAATGTTTATTTTTTTAATTGAAATATTGCAAATTAAATAGTTATTTTGAATAAAAATCAAACCAAAGGTTTTGTTGAATACATTTTTTCTTTCGTTCTTTTTTTTTTTTTTTTTAAGCAAAAGGAATTTTATCTAATAGTAGTTGTTTTGAATAAATACTAATTAAACAGCAAATGCTTTTATTTATTTATTTTTATTTACTTATTCGTATAGATATCAATATCAAATATTATTTTTAATTGATTTCTATTTATTTCATT
This sequence comes from Salticus scenicus, assembly GCA_963930645.1. Lineage (NCBI taxonomy): Eukaryota > Metazoa > Arthropoda > Arachnida > Araneae > Salticidae > Salticus > Salticus scenicus. The sequence continues at coordinate 253,112,972 of OZ005649.1, forward strand.
CATCTGTAATCATTATTTTCTATTATAGATTTTATCCTTGAAATTTGTTACATTTCCTATTTCAATATTTCCTTAAAAATTTAATATTTCACTTGCCTCAATCTTTATGAAAATATTTTGACTATGCTTTGTCTATAATTGTGTTACTTAGATCTTGTATTCTGTTTTACTTTATGTATTTAAATGATGGTATAATTATGCATTCTGAATTCTTTAATGTCAAATCATATTTTTTAGATTTCAAATACACATCTTTATGCTTTTTGTATAGGATAATATAAAAAAGGAATCTTGTGTATTAGAATGTTATCTTGAATCTTTCTAATAATCTCAAAAACTATAAATGTTGTAAATTATTTATATTTCATTATGATATTCAGTATTCTATATTAATTTTTACTTTTGAGTTCTGTATTCGATTTAATTTTGTTTGGTCTGCACCTTATGAAATAAGTGCATTTGTTTATTTAAATATATATATTTAATATAAAAAATTTAATGAAATTTTAAAAGTATTTGTAACATTTGTTTAATTTAAACATTTCATGATTTAAATGCTTTAAAAATTTTTGTAGATTATTTTTTATGTGTTACTACATTTTATGGTTTGAATTCATTGAATATTTTATAAACAATATTGTATATTAATGTGAACAAAATATCTGAAGCAATTAAGATCAATAGATTTATTTTCACCTTTCTTAAAAATAAAATAAAATAAATAAATAAATAAATAAAATAAAATAAAATAAAAGAGTATTTTCTTGCAATAGGGCATATATATGCATTTGTGCCTAGTTAAAATATAAATACATTGGTTATACTGAATATTATTTACTTTTTAAAAATAATGTATTTTGAATTCGTAAATGTTAATTTCACAAACTATTCCTGCAGAAAGATTTTGGTGTTGATGAAGCTTGTCGCAGAAAGCATAATAAATTTCTGCCACAGGGGTGCCCAGTAATGTCTATGCAAGTGGTAAAATGGCGAAAAAAGGAGATTGGTAAACATTCTTGAAAACAATATGTATATCGCACTCTTCCAGCAGGGAAAATTATTATTTTTATTATTATGTAAATTCCAGGAAGAAAGTTTTCTGACGTAAAACGTAAAATATTGAAATTCAAGTCGAAATTATATGTTAAATATGTAAAATTATTTTATTAAAATGTTGGCCACACATTATGAGCTAAAACAATAATAGTATTTAAAAAAAAAAAAAAAAAAAAAAAAAAACAGGTTTACATTTTAATTTGGAAATCACTAAATAATCCTGTTTAAAAAATATATTCATTTTGTGCAATTTCGAAACTTTATACATTAGAGTATAATACATGTATTATATCGACTGGAATATTTTTGTGAAGCATTACGCATACAAAATTTAATTTTGTAGTTCTTGAAATTAAATCCCTTGATATATACAATGTTCACTATCAAATTTTAATAAATTTAAATCGTTAAAAATGTTTTTTTAAACATCCAATCTGTATATATATATTTCCAGACCAATAATAGTGCTCAGAATAATTCAATAATTCTGCATAATTAAAATGTTATGAAATAGTATATAATACGCAAAAATAAATACTTGTGAATTTCAATACATATTATCGATTTCTTATAGAACAATAATCAGTTTGTAAACACTAATAACAATAGACAATAGCTGACACTAATAACGAAATATTTTGCACACACAAAGTAAAAAATCAAGTTAAACACCTTTAAAAAAAAAATAGAAATTAAGTAAACAGTAAGTTAGAATTTATTATAATTTTAAGATTTTTTTATTTAAAAAAACTAATAAGAATAAGTAAATAAATAAGAATATAAAATATTTTTGAACAAAAATATTACGAAAAAAGTTTTTTCTTTTCGTTTCTTTTTCTGTAATTTTATCTGAGGATTCAAACAAAAGAATAAATGAAGTTCCTTAGTAGTTTAAATAGGAAAGTGAAAAGAGTTAATATTTATGGAGGAGAAAAAAGGGAGTATTTTTAAACATTAGGTGTTTTTTCGCTTACCTTTGACTTTTGCATGTTTGGCCAGAATATATTTTTCCTTTATCAGCTCTTAGTAGGTAATTTTTCATTATTTATAGAAGTTTAACACATTACAAGAGTAGACTTTTTTTTTTTTTTTAATAACGAAAAATGAATATATTTTAGGTCTAATTTTGATTGATAAAATAAGAAACTTATATTATTTTCCGATAATAAAATCAGCAAGGTGTTTTTTTTTTTTTTTACGATTAAAGGAAAAAAAAATGGGGACTTTATTTGTATATGTAGGACTGTTGCGTTCATGAAGTCTGTATATTTGTATAGATAGGATTGTCTATGATACACGAAAAGAGAGTGACTTAATATTTAAAACAATTAGTCATGCAGATTTCGGAGTACAAAATGTTTATGATTCAAAAACATCAACCGAAAAAAAAGAGAGTTTTTATACATTATGGTCTACGGACAGTATTACTTTAGAGTGTATTTCGACATTATTACACTGGATTCAACGTAAATAAATTACATATATTACTGAGATGCTTAGAGCCATATTTTATGTATATTATGATGCGTATAGAATAAATATAATTAGTACATAAGCATTCAAATACTTTATGCATTTTTCATGGTAAAAATAATTATTGATGTGTATTTTTCTTTGTGTTACCTAAAATAAATAAATAAATAAATAAATAAATAAATCAACATTTTATTAAACTTAACGGTAGAAGATGTAGCCTTTCTTCATGTGCAAAAGTATATCTTATTACTGAACAGGCTAATATATATATATATATATATATATATATATAGAGAGAGAGAGAGAGAGAGAGAGAGAATCTAGAATAAATAAAAATTAATTACTGATTAGAGGATTATATGTATCAAACATTTTTTTTTTACTTTATATGAACAAAAATAATTTGTTGTTTTTATTTCTCTTCCTTTTCTTTTCTTTTTTTCTTTTTTTTTTTTTTTTTTCTTTTTGCAAATTATGTGAAACTAATTGCTGTTCTTTTTAATAAGTTTAAAATACCCATATTCATTTAAAGAAAGGTTAAATAAAAGTATAAAGAAGATGTAAATAATTTCTAATTAAGGAGAGAACTTTGCTTTCATGGAAAGGTGAAAGAAATAATAAAAATATATTCTTTTAACTGTTATGTTTATACTTTCAAAATAATCTTTCAGGTAAATCAGAATAAATTTTATATCTGGTGAAATGCAAATTTTCACAACGATTTCTATTGAAAATACTCTTTCCAGTAAAAAAAAAAAAAAAAAAAAAAAAAAAAAAAATCATAATTATCATAAGTGTGATTTTTATCTGAAATAATAGGTTACCCTTATATATTAAACTGAAAATATATAAAATTCATTTTCAATATGTTATTAAATTCTAAAAAATATATATTATATTATATTATATTATATTATATTATATATATATATATATATATATATATGGCAGCACTATTCAAATATCTATATTGAATATTTGAATCCAAAACAAAAAAATTTCTTTTTAGCTTGCATGGGTTTATGTCTTCTTTACCTTTGCTCCATGCTTCCTGGCCATTTTGTACAGACATTATATGTATTTTCTTTTCTTTTATTATTTATTCATTTTATTTATTATTTTATTTTATTTTATTTTTCCATTATTTTCATAACATTACTGTAGATGGCAGCACTATTTAGGTTACTATAATTAATGTGAATCCTAACTTACGAAAGGATTCAACCTCTTTAGGTTAGTGAATTCTCTATTTTACTCCATGTTCACTGCTAATTTTGAGCTGACTAACTGTGCTTTTAACTATTATCTGCTTGTTAAATTTTACATTTGTCTCGTTTTTCATAAACTATGAGTTGCATCTTTTTCAATAATATTTTTTTAGGTAGTTTTTGGATTAATATTTGTAGTGGTGAGTTTATTTTTATCTACGTTTTTAAATGGTTATTGGATTATCATTTGTAGCGATGAGTTTTATTTTGATCTTCGTTTTTTCTGGTTTTATTTACAATGGGTGTTTCGGGCCTGAGAACAAAGAAATTCTTAGCTTTTGCTTTCTTTGTGACAGAAAAACATCCATTTTTCAGCATATTTGCATTCTACCAGGCCCTTGATAACGTTAGAATGCAAATATTGTTTTTTTCTCATTCCAATTTGCTATAATTCATTTAGATTTTACTTTATTTCTTTTTTGGTTTGATTTGGGTGTCTTTGTTTTTGATCAGAATAATTGTTTGGATACTGAAATTAAATTTCATTGCACAGCTAATATTAAATTATTATTATATTAATATATCTATATATATATATGAAAAAAAATTCTTACTATATTCTCTTATAGCCGGCAATATAGGTAGGTATGGTATGATTCCAAACTATCTAAATATTAGAAAATAGTATTACAAAACTGTAAGCATTTGTTTTTAAACATAATTGGTGGTGCAGAGATAACACAAATGACAGTAAAAATATTTTAAATCCCACACTTTACGGAAGATACAATGTGTGACATTAATAGATTGTTTACTACTAATATAATCTAACTAATACTCACAAATGTCTAGTTATAATGCCTTTAAAAAATGGCTAGGAAAATATACTAAATTTTCCATGTAATATATATATATATATTTATATATATAATAAAGATGATCTATTAAGCGTAGTAGAAGCCAAGCAACAGATACAAGATCACTGAAACACCAATGACCAATAAGATTAAAAAAAAAAAAAAAAAAAAAAAAAAAATTATCAGTGGATGAAATACACTAATGTAAAGAAACCAGATCTCTTAATTAACAGCCTGCAAAACAAACGAATCAATAAAGTAACACAACAAATCTTAACTTAAAACCATAAACTTATCAAATTTAATGAAAAAACAACCCAAGAAACATAAGATAGGAAGAAGGAGGCAGGCGGCAAGACTTGTGACTTGCCCATATATGCAATAAAAAAAATTTTGTGTCTTTTCAAGTTTCATTAATCTGTCATCTGGTTATTTTAATTAGCCCGTTAGCAGTCAGCGTTCTATTTTTAGACTGTTAATGAAATAGTAGATAGAATCTTTATGGTTTCCTGGAATGAATCTTTATTTTTAATCATAGTAGAAGATTCTATTTTGAATAATTTCACAAATTTTCCTATATTTTTTATCACTTATAATTTTCTGATGTGGTTGTTTTAAATTTTTTTTTTTAATCTTCACACTTGTATTTGCTCTTTGCGCCGATATACCAGCTAAAGTCAAGATTAGTAACAATATCTATTGGTTAATACCATAACCAATGTAGTGTCAGTATCACAAAGTACTATTTCAGCTACCACCAATACTTTCTTACAAAAATTATCATCCTATTTAATTCTAAATACTCTTCTTAAACTGCAATAACAATTTCTGTACAATAATAGTGGTATCAATATAAGCGGAAATTCCATCCTTTTGTGTAACAAACACTACCATGTGCCACGGAATTAACTTATTTTAATACTTTACTTTAGAGTATGCGTTAATCGTTTCAGGGGCAAAGTAATTATGGCCATTAACTATCGACTGCAACCAGAACTGACAATCAAAATTTAAATAAAATTAATTAATTAATATTTTCCGTTAAGTTATTAATGCGAAATTTTGTTAAAAAATTCTAAATGGAATCTTTGTATTTTGGGAAAGAAAAAAAAAAAAATCGTACAAATATATCCCAACGCTCTTTAAATGGTTAAGATGCGATAGTAACTTGCTTTGCTAGCTTGAAGTTTTTTTACTGGATCGCCCTAGCTTCAAGAGAGGAAAGTATGTCGTTTTAAAATTAACTCTTTAAATTAATTTTTTTTTTAGGACTGAGGGCCTATTTGTCTCAATCTGGGATTTTAGCGTTGTCGATTTCGATAGTTGAAAATTTGTCGAAATCTAAAATTTATCGAAAATATAATTGAATAATTTGAAAGCGATGTTATAATTTGAAAAAAAAAAAAAAAAAAAAAAAAAAAACTAATAGTCCTCCGTCCTAAACTAAATTCTGCTTTTGCCAGAATTTCATCAAAATCCTTATTATTATTATTATTATTATTATTATTATTGAAAGAAAAAGAAAAGAAAATTAATAATAATCAGTATCGTTACAAGCGATATCGAAAAAGTTTTTTTTTAATAATTTTGAATTAGGAAATAAAAAGTGCGCGTGAAATAATATGAAATAAAAATAAGTAAAAAGTGAATTTAATGATTTAATGTTTTTGTTTTTCGGGGGCTGCTCATGCATATAAAAAATGCGTATTAAAACGAGTCGAAGAAGGAAGCGAAATAAGTATTGAGTTATCTTACGATAAATACGATATATAATATGATACGATATATTAGACCTATCGTCCAGGGTTAGTAGGCATTTTCGTTGAAAGAAATAGCTTGTTCGTTCGGTGCAACTTGCACATTAGTCCCATGAGGTACAACTTTCACATTAGTCCCTTGAGGTATAACTTTCACTTTAATCCCGTCAGGCACAACTTGCACATTAGTCCCCTTTTTATTTATTTATTTTATTTTATTAATTTTTTTTTCCTATTCTGGTTCAGCTGAATCTTCTGAACATATTTGACATTCAGATACAAAATCATGGAGTAAGCTACTATTTCACTCATTTTTACAGTGAAATAATTATAAGATAAAAAACTTTTTATAAACCATGTTTTTAAATTTTCTGTTGAATCACAGCTACAGAAATAACTACATTAGCACTTTATCAATCCGTATTGTTACGAAATTGTAAATAATTGTATTTATTTTTGTATAAATTCTTTCAAAGAGGCTTAGTAAGTTAACAAAATGTCAATTTTCTGCATTTCCAGCTCTTTTTTCTGTTAAAATAGCTTAATTTTCCCTTTAAAACGCATTAAAAAGCTCCAATAGGTAGGTAATGAATTTGGCGACTTTTTGTCCTTGTCGACTTTTGGCGAGAAAACCCTTATTATCGATATTCCAAAGATGGACGTTCTAATGTAATTGGTTAAAGGGTTACGGGAAATTCGATGAAAAAAAAAAAAAAAAAAAAAAAGATGGTTTTAAAAATAAAATATTAATCCTTTCCGAACAACATATATTTATCAATGTGTAGAAAATCTTTAAATTGATAATGACGTCAATTTTTGCCAGATGCATAATTTAACTTTTTACTATTTTTTAACGCTCACGTTTAATTAAATGTATTTATTTATTTTTACTCTCAATATTGCAAATAGTCTTAGATTTAACTTACGCATCGCGGAAGCCGAAGCCAATGTTATTCTATGGAGAATTTTGCCCCATTATAATTCATTAACTAACGCATATTTTTAAATTCCGTTTTCACATTCAGAAAATTCACAACTGCTAAACGGTTATCGCTTTCGAAAAACTTTTTTTTTTATATATATATTTCATTTTGAGGTTGTAAAATGCGAATTCTCACAATATGAAATTTTACATTTTTTTTTTTTTTTTTTTTTTTTTGAGCTTAAAAATGAAATCTAAAAAAATTAAAAAATCAATTTTTAGAAAGCGATAACCTGTTTAGCAGATGGGAATTTTCTGAATGAAGGTGAAAATGGAATTTAAAAATATGCGTCAGATCAGTTATAAAGGGGCAAAATTTTCCATAGAATAACATTGGCTTCAGCTTTCGGAGACGATAAGTAGAGAGTTTCCTTAAGGTTACGCATTTTTAGCTACAGATGAATAATTGCAAATGGGTGGAAAGCCTCGATTTAAATTCACTGCCAATTGGGAGGGGTTGGGAAATAGAAGAAAAACACAAAAATAAAAGTAATTTTGGAGCTTAGCAGAAAAAGGAAGCACAAAAACATAAATCTAAAAGAGTTTATGGACAGCATTACACTTTAGTAGAAAGTTTAGAGATGGACAGAATAACTTGTATTTTCTAGAGAACATTTTTAATTTTTAATTTCAATTTTTGAATAAAACACATAAAGCCCTCCTTCAGACAGACAGCTGGACCTGAGAAAAGACCCAAGCTGTCTAAATTTAAAACTGCGTGCTTTTTCTTTAACATAAAATTCAAAAACAGTGTATAGTGTCTTATAGAAGTCAATGCCAGAGGCAGTAGATAAAAGAAAAAAAAAATGTAGAGAATAAAGGGCAACAAAAAAGTTTAAAGGAGGGAGTGTAGTCGCAGACCCTCGGTATTTTTTTTTCCCTCGTCTATGTTTCCAGTATTTTGTGAATGATTTTTTTTTTATTCCATACTGCTGATTGTGCGGTTTTTTTTTTTTTTTATGTGATTTTCTATTAGTTTTTGACTTTTCTTGATTTTTTCCATAATCTAAAGTGCACATAAGCACTAGTTCGCTCATTTTCATCTTAAAATCGTGCCTTGAAAAAAAAAATGCAAAAAATTAATATTTTAGAAATATTGCAAAATAAATAAAAAAAAAAATATGAATTTCACTGTATTTTATACTTGTATTTAAAATTGGAATACACGTTGGTTAAAATCGGTAGTAATTTTAGAAAAATACTATTACATATTCGAAGTTTACTTAGTTTTCGAATGCATTATTTTATTTTATCTGAATTACAAAATTAGACTGCAGCATCGATATTACAGATTAGTCACTTCGTTTAAATATTGGCTGAACAAAGAAAAATTTATTCCAATTTATTTAAAAATAAATTAAATACGGAATGTCTTTTTTATCATTCTCACTCTGAAACAGTTTTAATTATTATTGTTATTATTATTAAAAACATAGAATTCAATAACTTTACTCTTTAAAAAATAATTTTACTGATATTGCAACATATTTCTTTTTATTTCTCGAAAACTCAGAAAAATCTTTAAGATTTATTAAGAAATATTACAGTTATTATTTATCGCTAAGGCTACGGTGGACTTTCAAAATGGCATAATTCGACAAATTCAGTATTTCAATTTTACTAAAATATGAAACTACCGGGTGATCCAAAAGTCAGGACAAACTTTAAAAATGAATAGTTCGAAAACGAATCAAGATACAAAGATACGGTTTGCACCAAACGGATGGAAAAGAAGCCGGGTTTTGTGTGGCAACGAAAAAAATAATAGTTCTGTTGGCGACCAACAGATGGCGCTGTCGGATTTCTGATGTAGGATTATGCAAAGCAACAAACGATATAAAAAGGTGTAACTGCGGCAGGTAATGGTTTTCGAAGCTTACATGCATCGAAATATCGCATTCTCAGTCGCTACTTTAATCACGCATGGCCTCCAAGATCTCTCGATCTGACACCCTGTGACTTTTGGCTGTGGGGATTTTTGAAGTCGAAAGTGTACCATGACCAACCGGAATCACTAGCAGCACTGAAAGAGGACATCCGCCAAAATGTGTCTGACATAACGCAAGAAATGCTACTAAATCCTGTGACCGGTGTGGTGAATCGTCCCACAGCTGTACTTCTGAATGATGGACAGCACATTGAGCAGTTATTGTAGTAGTACTAATTAACTGTAATTAAGCTGACTTGTAAGTTATCAACACTTTTTTCATTTGTTAATCTTCTTTTGGTGAAATAAAACAGTATAGCGCCATCTGTTGGTCGCCAACAGAACTAATTTTTTTTTCGTTGTCACACAAAACACGGTTTCTTTTTCATCCGTTTGGTGAAAACCGTATCTTTGTATCTTGCTTCGTTTTCGAATTATTCATTTTTAAAGTTTGTCCTGACTTTTGGATCACCCTGTATTTAACAGTAGTAATGTGTGACAAAAATATTTTTTCAAAATGTCCACCATTGCCTTAACATTGTGTAGAATTATTAGTATAATAACAAACTTTTAATATGTTATGTATTAAAACCATATGTAAATTCATATTGTTTGAAATATAAATAATTTTTTCTTTAGTATACCACAGATACAAAATATATATATATATATATATATATATATATATATATATATATATATATATATATATATATATTTGTACGAAAAGGAAATACTTTAAAAGCTTTAAAAAATTTATACGCTATACATATTTTTTTTTTAATCCACTGAAAGTAAATAATTCTTACAGCAAGTTTTCATGAAGTCTGTCTCTTCAAAGTGTATTTTAACAATTCCCTTTACGCATGTTTTGTTTTACTGTCTACGTCGATGGAGAGGAATCCTCATTTTCAACAACCATGTGTTTGTTTAAGGATTTTGTTGAAAGATTGGCGGAAAGTTTTAAAAACTTCGTCCCGTATCTTTTTTTTTTTCTTTTAAAACTTTTCTTTTATTTATTTATTTATTTATTTATTTATTTTTATTTATTCATTTTATTTTATTTTATTTTATTTTATTTTATTTTATTTTATTTTTTATTTTTTTTTGGGGGGGGGAGGGTGAATAACCAAATAAATTTACTTCTGTGCAGTTATAACCCGACAGAATAATTTTAGAATACTAAAAATAACACCTTTTTTAAGGTGTTGAAATAAGTTGTAAGGTTTATATTTGAAAAAAGTGACGAAAAGAAAAGAAAAAGAAATGATTACATAAAAAACATAAATACTTTACGTGTAGTAACTTTCTATTGATTTTTTCCTATAATAGAGTAAATTAAAAAAAAAAAAAAAAAAACTGAAAAACGAAAGAAAAATAAATATCTTAATATTATAATTATTAGAATAATTAAATAGTTTTAAATGTTACGCGTTTTAAAGTACTTTGCATTATAATTGTTATTTATGAATATGATTGTTGGAAAATTATGAATAAAAACATGTGCTTTTTCTCATTTGACAAAACAAAATCTAACTCCACTATGTGTCCTCTTCATTACTTAAAATGTTTTCATGGATGTCATTAGTTGTCAATAAGACAAGATAAAGCTTTGTATTTAATATTTAAATTGAAAAAACGTATTTAATATTTAAATGAATTAAAAAATGCCAGACAAAATTTTCCCTACCAGTCAAAAAAAAATAAATAAATAAATAAATAAATAAATAAAAAAATAAAAAAATCTTTACAAATGATAGCATTTCATAACTAAATCCTTTATTTCGATACATTTTTACATATTCACTTTAAAATGTCAGCTTTCTTTTTTCAAATATTTACTATTCGATTTCTCTCTATCACGATGAATCAGAATTACCCATAAATATTAGAATAACATTTTTGTATGATTCAAAAAGAAAAAAATATATGTTTTATTCTGGTATCTACTTTATTAAAATAAAAAATATTAATAATTTGACGTGCCAATCACGTGGCTTTCTTTTACCCTGCATTTCAAAACTATAAATACAGATTTCAGATTAAGATTTAAGATCAATAAGGTGTAATAAAAAAAAGTTCAATCTAGTTTTAAAATAATTTACAATAGGTTTAGAAATAGTTTTATTTGACGTGTAATACTATGTGAACAGGGCAACCGTCCCCTCAACCCCTCTCTCCCGTTCAAATGCAGTATATACATTTCTTTAAATCAAAATTCTGTTATTGAATTTAAAAGTTTATCCAGACTTATTTCGTCATGAATACACCATGAAAGTACCGATCATTACCAAATTTTTCAATTGGCAACTTCACACAAACTGCGAAATATCAAATTTAAATTTCCTGTTGGTATTTGTTTTTAAGTTGCTGGAAACAAACATACATATTTATCAACAGCTAAAAATTTGACTTTTATATTCAAATGCCCTCAAACGTTATATTACACAAAAAAGTAGATTGGAAAATTAAACTTCAAAAAATACTTTGTGTTCAGAATGATTATGATATATTAATTTTCTTTCCTAAGCAGTGTTCGTCGATGTAGTAAAATGTAGCAAAGCACTTCTATCAATTACATTCAATGGAAATGAACTTTTAGCTAAGTTTTGGGTAGTCCCTCATCTTGTTTTTAAACTATATACACATCACATAGTGTATTTAAAACACATAACACAAAATTAAATACACTTTCAGGAAATTCCAAGTATAGCACCAGTATTTGCAAATACTCTGGATAGCCCTGTAAACGAATGATGAATGATTTCCATACCACAATCTGCACAAAACATGTACTTATACATATAAAAGAATATATTTATTCCATTTTGTTTCTAGAAGTCTATAGATGTTACATTGTATTTACCAGAAATTTAGTCCATAGATTTATAAAGTATTTAAAATCTCTTGGATGGCCCTATTTACGAACCCTTTGTTTGATCTCATCAGAAAGTTTAGTGTATTATCATTATATTATACAGATGTAGAACACTGAGATTAGACTTCCTGCTACCATTTGTACTTGAGATATGCTGGTAAAATCCCCACAGACACACACAAAGACAGACATACACAGACGAACCGCTAAAAACGTCATTTTCGGATACAGAGCACCTCAAAACGTGTATATATAAAAAACACTCAATTTCGAAAATTTGACTCAATAACAACATTACTTTTTCTACCATATATACACTCTAAGACAAAAAAAAAAAAAAAAAAAAAAATACGACGCTCCAAGAAGGAGTAATTCAAATTGGACAGAAATCGACATCATACAGGTTTCGATGGAAAATGCAAATTTTTAAAGTTTGGCGGCCATGTGACGCATTTTAACTACGCCATTTTAACTGCGGCACTGGCAGGATATTAAAGAGTAGAAATTTTGATTCCAAGTCATAAATTCTTTGAGAATTTTACTTCGTGTACTGAGATAGACAGTAACCATGCCTGGCATACAGGTGCGCAAAGAATATGCGCTGATGTCAACATTTGAGGGAGGAGTGTAGTTAGGCTCAAAGCAGACGGTTTGTCTAATCTGCAAATTCTTTGACATTTGGATAGGAGCGATGCTGCTAGTATTTAAATGATGTTGGCAGGAATGGGGGAACCAGGGCCGAACATAGTGTTAACAAGGAAGCGGTCGGCCTAGACATAGGGCAGAATGTAAGAACAGATCAATCGTCAGAGCGGTACTCAAAATCCCAAATTCGCCGTTATTATCGATCCTAAGTGCAGCCGGTACTTCAGTGACTTCAAATACTAATAATATCATAAGCGGCTCAGAGAGAAAGGGTTGTACTCATGGAGTCCCTTGTGCCGAGTGCTATTAAACTTTGTACACTGACACGCTCGTTTGCAGTGATATCAGGCCCGTTCGACCTGGAATGTAACTGAATGGAGTAGAATTGTCGTCAGTGATGCGTCCTACTCCAATTTGAGCCCCGATGGCCAGCGAAGACGCGTCTGGAGACGCCCGAGAAAAAGGGCGATTCCAACCTGACTGTCTCCAGCCATACGGTCCGACAACCAGGAGTGATTTCATTTTATAACAGGGCCTGTTTGGTTGCCATCCGCAGCATCTTTAAGCAGAGTGGTACGTCGACGAAATTCTACGTACCGTTTTTTTTTTGTTTTCGTATCACGAAATTTTGAGCATATATTTCAACATGATAATGCCCGCCCACGTACGAAGATAGTTTCTACTGCTTGTTTTCTTCCTTTCCTAACATTATTTTGGCCGGATCTCCCTACCACTGTGGACGTTTTGAGCATCATGAAAAGGGTCCTACAACCAGCTCGGGATTTTGCCAATCTAACACACCAACTGGACGGAATTTGACATGATATCTCGCAGGAAGACATCTGCCAACTCTATCAATTAATGCCAAGCCGAATAACTGCTTAAATAAGAACCAGAAGAGAACCAATGTGTTATTGACTTGTTCACTTTGTTAGGCTCTTTCTCTTGATTAAATCCTCTTAAATTCCTGAAACTGTAATCATTTCTTTTTCTCCACATGTACATCACATCTGCCAGTTTTCGTCCCATTCAGATAACTCCTTCTTGGTGCGTCTTTTTTTTTTTTTTTTTTGCCTTAGAGTGTATATGTATATATATGTGTGTGTGTGTGAGTGTAAGAGAAAGTAATATAAATAAAAAAATATTTAAAATTTACTGTTTTGAATCCAGTAAAATAATTCATAATATAGATAATTAATTATTAATTATTAATATTTGTACAAAAGATATAAAATATAATTTTTATATATTTAAATTTTGCTTTTGAAAAATATTTGCCGTCTGAATTACGATGTATCAAATTAAGTTTAAATGATATCAGGAAATACACTATATATATGTAGTGCATACGATAAAAACAACATATATTTGATTTTTGAAAGACTAAAATTCCCATTTCCTTGAATCAGAAATTCAACTCCGTCAAAATAAATCAGCACTTGCACGCTGAAATCGATTTATACCTTTGTTCCATTAAAAGTACTGGAAGGTAATTTCTACCAACTGTTTGAAGAGGCCGAAATTTCAAAGCACTCGCCTGCATTCAAATTTATGCTAATTAATGCTACGAAGTTTCCATCCTGCTTGGTTTCAGTTTGAATTACAAAATAAACATATGGTTTGGTACCACGCCAGGCTGAAAACCTTGATTACCCACGCGAAAGTTTAAAGTTAAACGCAAACTTTTATTTTAATTTAGCCAATCATGTTATATAACTACATATATATTTTTTATTTGATGAATTTTTTTCTGAATTTTAATAAATGTAGATATATGTTGGCAATAATATTTTTACTTTCCGAACACTATAGTGAGGAAAGTATTGTAATCATGTCAAAAATCCGAATTCGAGATTTTGATGTTTCTATACGTTTTGAGGTCCCCTGAGTCCGTTTTCACTATTTTTACGATGATGTATGTATGTGTGTGTGTATGTGTGTATGTGTGTATGTGTGTATGTTTGTGAACACGCTAGCGTCTAAAGGCTTTGTTCGATTAACCTGAAAGTTGGTACGTATATTGTAAGTCACCATAGTACGAACCCTATAGATTTTGGTGAATCTAGCACTTATAGTTTTTTTACAGGGACACAAAGAAAAATTCTTTATCATTATGGCCTATGGGGCCAAAATCTTAAAAGTGCGATAGCATCTAAACGCCTTATTCAATTGAGCAAAAATTTTATACCCATATTATAGGTCACAGATACTCAATCTGTATAGATTTTGGAGAATCTAGCACTTATAGTTTTTTTACAGGGACACAAAGAAAAATTCTTTATCATTAAGGCCAATGGGGCCAAATTTTTAAAAGTGTGATAGCGTCTAAACGCCTTATTAATCTGAGCAAAAAAATTGTACACATGTTATAGGTCGCATTTGCACCAACTGTATAGATTTTGGTGAATCTAGCACTACAGTTTTTTTACAGGGACACAAAGAAAAATTCTTTATCATTATGGCCTATGAGACCAAATTTTTAAAAGTGCGATAGCATCTAAACGCCTTATTCAATTGAGCTGAAAATTTGTATGAATATTATAAATCACTGTTGCACTAACTATAAGCATTTTGGTGAATCTAGCATCTATAGATTTTTACAGGGACAAAACGAAAAATTCTTTATCATTATGATCTAAGGGCTCAAAGTTCAGTAGCGTTAAATAAAACCTCGTGTGATTTATGGAGAAAAAAACACTCTATTATGGTTTTCTCTCTTTTGTTTGTTTAGCAATTCCTCTTTCTTTATTTTATCTACAAAACTGTTAGTTACTCAATGTTCGGAAAGTCGAGTGGAGTCACTCCAGATTTTTTTTCCATTTTTCTCTGTTTTTTTTTTTTTTTTAGAGATGAGTATGTATTAAATGCTTAATTAATTATAATTTTTATTCCAACTTCAAGTATTAGATAATTTTTAACAAAATACTTTTAGTGATGCATGATAATTGTAGATAAAATACATATTCTGCTTATGCAAAATGCACTATACATAGGTGCCAACCTCCGAATTAATAATCCAGAGTATTGTTAGTGTCCGCCTTTTTTTTTTTTTTTTTCACACGAGTCTCTTTTTAGAGTACTTTTCTTCCTATTTCACTGTAAATGCATTTCATGAGCATTACTCTAAAAAATAAATATTGTGGAACAAGGGGCAGGTGATAGTTCCTATTAGGTTGGCAGCTATGACTATATTTTATTATTAAATACCATAAATTACAAAAACTTGCAGCACCTGCTTTCTTTCAAAAGAATAGCACGTCTCTTCATTACGAGAAAAAAAGTAGGCACAAGTGCGACGTGAAATGCATTCAAATCTATACACTTATATGCAGAGTTACTAACATTTTAATTTATTTCAGAACATTTTTAGACCCGCCTTTATTTCATACAACTTTTACTTTAAGAAAATATTTTTTTCTTCTTATTTTATCGTAGTCTTTTTTTAGAAATATTAATTATGTTTTTACACTGACATTTTGTGATTAAATCTGATTAAAATTATCTTTAAAAAATAATGGTGAAAGAGTTCCCTCAATAGACGGAATACTTTCACCCCTGATCATAGTTATATATTAAAGAAAAATGTTCGATAAATAAAGTAATGAGAAATAGAGGTGGGGCTAAAAATGCTTCGGATTAAATAAAAATGTTGGTAACTATGTATATGTATATGCGTGTATATATGAATATATGTTACTAAATTTTATTTTCAAAGCACTTAGAACTTAGTGACACAGTAAACACAAAGTTTATATAAACGCTTCGCATAGTTGTAAAATATAATTTCATTATACTTGACATTAATATTTTTAAACTAATATACATATCATTAATTCTAGAGACCCAATATTTTCAGACAAAATCGACCAAATTCAAAACGTTTTACTTTTTTCTTTTGGCATCAAGTTAAAAAGAACATATTTTAAATAAAATTGAAATAAACGTGCAAAATAAATTTTTAGCAATTAATACCGTAACTGTTACAAAACCATACTTTATATTTTAAGGTTAGGAATGATTTTTTTTTTTTTTTAACCATTGCGCTTTCATTAATTTAAATTCAAAATATAATTGTTACATTAAATTATTTGCTGAATAATAAAAGTCTTTTACTTTCAAATGTGTAAGGTTTTAAATTAAAGTCATAGCTACAACAATGTTCTGAAATTTAAAAAAGGAAAATTTTGTCCATGTGTCTCATGTGTGAATTTTAAACGAATAAAATAAATTAACAAAAAAAATCATCACTATTGCTGCAATGTATTGAGAAACAAAAAAATATTCCTCCATGGTTTACATATTTTTGGGTGATTCATTCATCGATTCAAATAAAAAATTAAAACATAAAAACATAAAATAAATTAGTTCATTTACGCAGAAAATCTTATTTTAAGAATTTATTTGAATATTGTATATATCTATATAATATAGTTCTTTCGTCTGCAACAAACAAAGCTATAATAACCAGATAATTTTTCAGCATTTATTCGATCAAAAAACAAAGCTTGAACAGAACAAACAATTTATTTTTGGAATAAACTCAGGTCGTTGATACTGGAAATTTTAATACGCCACGGAAAAAAAATAATAATAATAATAAATTAACTGCATAAAATTTAGCAACGACTCGCGAAATTAGTAATATAAATAACAAAACAGACACAATTTCATAAAATTTTAATTAAAAGATTAAAATGCCATTTTAAAAAAAAAATTCCTTGGAGGCGTTTTGCCGTTAAAACAAATAAATATGATATATTTATTTATTTACCTGTAGCTTCCAATATCCTAATTAATATTTCGTAGAATTGTTAGTACCCGCCCCTTTTTCCACATACCAAATAATTCTCTCCAAACACAATTACAATTAAATAAGAAGAAAAATACTCTAAAAGAAGACTGGTGGGGGGAAAATGTAGGTGAAAACAATACTGTGGAATATTCATTGTGATGTTGGCAGTTATGTATTTATGAATTTTATAAAAAATGCACACCAAATAAAATTTCCTTTACAGTGTTGCATAAATGCATCATCTAATAAACCACAAATACATCATCTGATACATAAGTTCAAACTTTAATATTTGGAATTACTCTGTCTTCAAAACAGTAAAAGACATATTAAAAATATTCAAACACTGACACCAGTACTATTTATCAATAATTTCTATCATATTTAATCGCAATAGATTACTTCACAAACATGATAGGAATGTTGTTGTTGTTGTTGTTGTTGTCGTGTGCCACTCGGAAATTCCGAGCCCCGGAAGTTTAAGGCAAGAGGGTTGCGTCTTCCGTTATTAGGAACGCCTCATAGGGAGGAAGTACGACTTCTAGTTCCAGAAGCTGGTGAAAGATGGCAGCACCAGCCAAACTCGAATTTTGATCCGGATCAGAGCGAGTTTAGACCCATGTTCCGGTACCCCCAGAGGTATAATTTTTGATGGGAACTTGGAGGACTTTGCGACCACGACGGAATTTAACGTGCACCAGTCGCCATTAGCGTACACGACGGTCTTCGGCCGGCTCGAGGACCGAACCCGCAATCTTTCGATCACGAACTCGCTGCTCTTACCAACCAGGCTACCGCGGCCCACATGATAGGAATGATTGATAAATATACTGGTGTAAGAGTTCTGTTTTAAGAGGGAAACTCGTGCATCCTTGATCAGAAAACTTGTTAAAGATTTTATAAAATTTTAAATAATGAGAAATTGCCTACGTAATTAAATGTGGTTAAAAAGAAAAAACAAAACTGGCTTTTCAAACTGGGTATATGAAACATATTATGCAGGTAAGATGAATTCTGATAACGGTGAATTATTTTGACTAATTTTGTAGGAAAAAAAAATAAAATAAAATAAAATAAAAATGAAAATAGTGCGTAAATTTTGTCTGAACCTGTTCTAGGATTTTACTTTTTTTTTTTTTTTTTTTTTTTAAATCGTCATATGAATCCGAAATAAGGCTACAATATTGAAGATTACAATGTGCCAAACTAAAATATTAAAAGTACATCATTTTTATGAACAATGATTACTGCATTGAAATCGGTGAATTAAATTTCGAACCTTTAACTCATGTTACTTTTGTTCATGACCATTCATCATTAAAAGATTAATATTTTACGTAGTGTTTTTTCTTTTTTTTTTTTTTTTTTTTAAATGTTTCTATGTACACCAGTTCGTCAGGAAAGCATTTCCGACGCAGCATTGCTATATGATTTCGAATTGTCTTGATGTACCCTACCCTTCCTAAAAGTTTTTAAACGTGGCACGAAAACACCTTGTATGCACCAAAAATTTTGAAATGATATATTTTTATTTTATAAAAATAAATAAATAAATAAATAAAGGAAAAACTTTAATAAACATCTTAAAATTAAATAAAAATTACTTTCCCGAGATAGGTTTAATAGAAAATAAACAAAGTACAAACACACGTTACCCTACAAATTCACTCTAAATAAAATTAATTTTGAAAATGTGTTTATTTTTTTTCAATTTTGTAACAGCTTTAATGAAGGAACAGTGATGAAGTACAAGAAGAAACAATAGAAATTACACTTATTATTTTTTCTTTAGAAATTTTAAACGTAGCACATCGTTTATCGCGTGTTTCAAAGCATTTAAGATAAATTTAAACATTTACGAAATCTATGACACAATGTGTTATAGCTGTGTCGTGCCCATATATTAGATCTACTGAATTTTGATTGACCTAGAACAACATTGATTATGTTAATGAGGTCACAGTTATTTTTAGGGTGTACTTTCTTGGTACTGTAAAAGGTCGATTATCGCGTGAGTAGATACAACGTGTATTTCCGAAAACACCCTAAAAAATTAACAGTTTCTCAATGAATAGCCTGAATATATTAAATAATTTGTCAAAAGCATGTGTTTATGCAATGAATATCATCAAATGAATGTAAAAATATCGGAGAAATTTTCTAAATATGTATATTTTTACAGTTAAGTGATAAAACAACTCCTTCATACATGCATAAATATCAATCACAAAAAATATTTATTCGATGATTAGTGACAAGTTGTTTTAGGCCAAACGTATGTTTTTAACCAACACAGACGTTCAAAAACGTGGCACTTTATAAGTACATATTTGTAAAAAACAAAATGTTACTTAAAGTCATTTATTATTTAAAAGGCCCAAACATAAATAAATATTTCACTATATTACTTAGGTTTTGTTAACATATTTTTATAGTTATATGATTTTTAAAATTTATGTATAAAATTAAAAATTTCTCTAATTAATAGATACATACTAATATATATATATATATATATATATATATATATATATATACGTAATAGAAGTATTTAAAAAACTCAGGAAAAAGTGCAGTGCAAATCGTAGATTTAGAAGAGATAATGTCTAAAAACATAACATGGTATATGCAACAATTTAATGGGGTCATGGTAGTCTGGTTGAAAGAGCGTCGAACCCCGATGTAAAGATTGCGGGTTTGATACTTCAGTCGATCAAAAACCATCGTGTATATTAAGGATGACTGGTGTACATAAATTACTTTGTGGCTGCAATGTTTTCCAAGTTCTGTAAATTATTGCATCTGATGTTACCGTAGCGTGATACCGTACCCTCAGCGGTAGATAAAAATTGTCCTGGCATGTCTCCGGATCCCTTCTAGAGGTGAATATTACAACATCGCCAATTTCCCGTTACTTATCTCAAGACCGATGTAAAACTCACTCTACCTCAAACAGAAATTAATTACTATTTTCTTAGAAATGAAATTTATTAAATCATTTGTCGTAACACGGATTTACTGAATACATTTGTCATCTTTTTTCCTGAAAATGGATGGTCAGGCTATCTTGAACTAGTTATTTTTTTTGAAAATGAGTAACGAACTCTCAAAAAAAATGGAGTTTATGTAGAAAGAAAAACAACATTTTTATAATTACTTGTGTATTAAAATCTGCTTACGGTTAAGGTTCAGGTTGAGTGGATTTTATGTCTCACTAGTGTTACACAATGGGCAATTGAAAGCCATTAATGAAAACGAGAGTTTTATAGAAAATGCATCAAAAAATGTAAAATTTAAAATGAAAACTGTTTATTAAATATTTATTTAAAAAGGAACATTTTTATGCAATAATAGCACAAAACTAAATTTTATAGCCTTTTATTTTATAGCACAATTTTATGTTTTATTTAATAGCACAAAACTAGAGACACAGGGATGAATCTTTAAAACATTAACCAAAAAATACTTAAGATATTGCTGACCTGGTGGCACAATAAGTAAGGAGCTGCCTCCTTGAACTCCAGGTCCAGTGTTTGGATCCTGGTTCAGGCATGGATGTTTGTGGTGTCATTTATGTGTAAAATGTGTAATATGTAAATGTTCTTGAAATAAAAATTTGTAAACCCTTATGCTCTGGATTATTCGAGACATAAGTGGTCTTAAAGAAAAGCAAAAATCTCAATATTCATGAAAACAAATAAATTTAAAGTATTAACAAAATTGTAACACAGAACACCAAAAATTTATAAATACATGCACTGTATAAAAAAATCAATGCTGTTGGAAATTTCGTGAGTATAATCCTAATAAGAGTTTATATATTTTAAATATTATGTAAAAATTACTGTGAATTATTACTATCAATTATGAGTAAAATGCTTATCGTTTTATAGGGAAAAAAAATGTTTGAAAAAAAAAAGTTATAGGTATCTTATATATTTGAGACGAAGAGGACATTTTTTTCAATCTAAAAAGTATTTGCATTTTGTTGCATTTCTTATAGTTTCAACAAAGTAAAGAAAATATTGTAACGTTTTTAAAATACTAAAATACTGATTTGGCTGATTTATAATTAATAAAAAAAAAAGTCAATATTCTTGGCATGAAGAGCCGATTACCTTCAAAAGCTGTGAATTGTGAACATGAACAATAGATACGACTTTTATTTTTCTTTCTGTCTTTTTTGTTTTTTCACTTACTTGGGTTGATGTGTCATAGAGATTTACCTTTAAATTTCATGAAATGAAATCAAAGAAAGGCGTCAATGTTTTTGAAATGCTTTAGTATTACTTATAGTATTTCGTCACAAGTACTTCATTTTTTATACAATGCAGTGTTTTATCATATAATATTTTTTCTTACTAAAAAATACCATATACCATCTAAAATGATTTTATGAGAAGCTAAAAATATCTTGTAATGGTAAATTTATTTAAACATAATATTCATCAAAGAATTTAGCAATAATTTAAAGGAAACTTACGAAAATTTACTTTCGGAGGCTTTTGAGTTAAAGGCTTTATTTGAAGGAGGAAACTATAAACTGCCATATTTCAGCAGAGACAGTCAATAAATTTAAAAACATACAACTTGGAGGTGATGAAAGCTTGATACAAATTGCATGTGAGCTATGACTAAGACTGGTTTTTTATGTAACCAACAAACCAATCGGTCAAAGTGGTCCAATATTTTGTTAACAGAGTTTTTTCATTTAGAAAGCCTAATTTTAATGAAGTCGATAAATTTTTCCAATAGAACAATTGACTTAATTTTTAAATTGCTTTTAATAAATATTAAGCCCGATAACCTATAACATTAAAATAGAAGTAATGTGTGGTAAAATTTACCGGGCTATGCTATATGTATTAAAGCAATTTCTAGTGACCTATCTGGTAATTTTTTAAAGATAACGCAAA
Organism: Salticus scenicus; assembly: GCA_963930645.1. Lineage (NCBI taxonomy): Eukaryota > Metazoa > Arthropoda > Arachnida > Araneae > Salticidae > Salticus > Salticus scenicus. Next base: position 253,135,466 of record OZ005649.1, read on the forward strand.
CGATGTTTAAATTTATGAAATTACATTGCTAACAATTATTTAAGTTGACATATAATTTTTGTATACGTTATTATATCAAAATATTTCCTTCGTATTTCGATGTAATAAATTCTATTTCATGCAACAATAGTTCTGTTTTGACAGAATGTTTTGTTTATTGAATAAACTAAATTTTTAAAAAACAACTTTCAGGTTATGATGCAAGTTAGAATTAATTGCAGTCGCGTACATACACTTTCTGTAGAATTTAAATGATATATGGTTTCAATAAATTAGAGTATTTTCTGGTTGAATTTTTCTTTCTTTGTAACATATTCAAATTGTGTTATAGAGCCACATGGTTATGTGAGAACATTCTAACAGACATTTTTATTCATATATCATATGTCAAAGCACACAAACTGAATTAACAAACGAAAGAAAATATGCACCACACACGCTACTAAAAGAAATTAACTCTCTATACGAACTCATTATCTATAATTAGAACAACACAAATGAGAAAGGGAAATTAGCAACTCACGCATCGGACAAAAGTGAAAATCAATAACGGAAAATGACATTTTATACACATATAGGAATCAGAAAAATATTTTTGCGCTATAGTAGATTCTAATTATTTTGATAATTAGTACTATATATAGAACATTGTAGCAAAATTTTGAAACAATGAAAATTATTATTATTAAAAAAAAAAAATGTTTTTTAACGTAGTTTCGCTTTAAAAATTTGAGTTATTTAAAATTTCGCATTAGTCAAATGCAAACGATATTAGCCCAAAGAATTTTACTTATTAAAAATTTTCTTCTGTAACACATCATTTTATAGAATGTAGAAGTCTATATTTTGTAATAATAAGTTATTTTTTCATTATTATAATGAGGTTTTTGAGATTTAATTTATATATATGAACATTTATTTTATAGATTTAAACAAATTTTATTTAAGTTTGAAAATTTAGTTTAAATACTAGATATTTTTTTTTTTTTTATAAAGTTAACTCTCGGAAATAATCCTATCCTAAAATTTAAATGTTTATTAAAATGTATTTAATTTTTTCATTAGCATATCCATCCATATATATATATATATATATTTTCCCGACGCAGAAATTCAAAATAAATTTATTTAAAAAATGACTACAAGTAAATTTTAAACTTTTACTAAAACTTAGGTTAAAACTTTTTAAATAATTATTAATTTTATTTAAGCATGCATACGAGAAAACTGCTGAAATAAAATCTACTACATTTTTAAACGAAGATTTGAAAATCACAAAACAATTTTTATTTCGCAAATCTAAAATTTCTTTGATTAAAAAAATAAATAAATAATATACATACATATATATATATATATATATATATATATATATATATATATATATATAGAGAGAGAGAGAGAGAGAGAGAGAGAGAGAGAGAGAGAGAGACCATCAACAGTATCTCTTTTAAAAGTTCAAATTTAGGATTAACAAAATTTAATGCAAAATAATTCAGTAGCTTTTAAACTTTAATCGTTCTTCTTCGATTACACAGAAAGAGAACTGCAAGATCGAATTCTGAAAGTTTATTGCAAAGGAAAATATTGACTTTTTCACGAACAAAGCAAGCTGGAGAAGCTGAAATTTCAGAAGAAGTTGAAAAAAAAAGAAGAGGTTGAAAAATATTTTAGCGTTTCGGTTTAAAAGAGATAAGAAATATATGCGGCGGAATTAAATGTTACTAGAATGTATTACACAGGCGAATATATATTTTTTCTATTATTTAATGAAATAAGTGAAAGTTTTTATTAAAGAATGAAAGAAAGTTAAATTTCATTCCATAAAATGAAGGTTATGCTGGAATATAATGTCTAAAAAACTTGTTTTTCAGCAGTTGTTTTGTAATATAAATGATTTATTAGACATGAAGTAGAAAACATTTATCTCAATTAAGTTTACTCTTTTTTTTCCCCTATTTTTTTTTTTTTTTTTTTTTTTTTTTTTTTTTTTTAAGGGGGGGGGGGGATCACACAGAATTTCGGTTAGATTACAGGAATAAAATGCATTCATAATGTATTTCAAACATTAATGTATTATAAAAACGACAACATTAAATTTTCTACATTATTCTTTTTGAGGTTATAGCTGGAACCCCACTAAAAAGGACGAAAGAATTTGTATATCTTGATTAATCTATAAGTTATGGATTATACAAACATTTTTTTTTTTTTTTTTTTTTTTTTTTTATGATTTAGCTTTTGAGATTATGTTTTTTTTTTTTTTTTTTTTTTTTGTTTTTTGTTTTAGTATATGAAATTAAACTAATTTTTAAAAGAGAGTTTTATGTAATAAAAATGTTAAAAAACAAAAATTCTTTTATTTATTTTTTATTATTTTTAATTTTTGTTGTACAATACAAAAAAATTGAAAAAAAAAAAAAAAGATTATATAAATAAATAAATACACTAAATTAATTTAACTTAAATGATTATTATTATTATTATTTTATTTTTCTTTATTTTCTTTTATTTTCTTTTATTCTATTTATTTATTTATTTATTTATTTATTTATTATTATTATTTTTTTTTTTTTTTTTGAGTAAAAATTATATATATAACGTAAGTAAAACTGTCCATTGCAAAATATTTCACATACTACAATTATTTTAAATTTGTTCTCGAAGATTTTATTTCTTTTGAATCATAGTCCTGAAATTCACGAGAACTACAAATGTATTCTACTTTGTAAGAGATGTTGTTTAGTCATTGGCATAATACTTCATGGCTATCATTTCAAATTCATTACAGTTAAATAAAGAATAAAGTTAGTGTCAAAAAGATTTAAAACACTTAGTTATAATAGTTATTAAATTATTGAAGGAGACAAAAATTGTTATTATTATTATTATTGTTATTTATGAACAAAATATTTGTCTTGATAATTATCTGAATAAAACATTTGCTTCTATGGTACACTATGTAATTTGATAAAAGTTATTTTAAACTTATAAGAAATGCATTCGAATTTTAATTTTGATGGTTCAGTTTAACATTGCGTCATCCTTCAGTCAAATATATACATTGAATTAAGAGAAACAAATCAGTACATATAATATATATCCACAAATATGTATGTTTGTTTAAAGTTTTATTTAAATGACTTCCTGTTCTAGATATTTACGTTTATTTAACATATAATGACATATAAGCATTAAAAAAAAAAAAAACTTCTTTTAAAACTTTAAAAAAAAAAATTTAATTTCTGCGGTTTTATTTTTTATTTTTATTTTTAATTTATTTCATTGCGTATTATGCAATTACCTTTTTACAAGATGATTGTAACATGCATGCGTAGTTAGACATATGGCATAGATTTAACATCTACGTAATTCAATCTTTTCATTTTATTCTATATCCTAATTTAGTTATAGGTCAAAAGTAGCTTTCCATAAAGACTGTTTAATACAATTATTAAGGCCACACTATTCTCAACAGAGATGGGAAATATATTTTGCGGACATAGACGTAGTGGAAACAAACATACGTATCATTATAGTCTAGAGCTAACATTTATTTACTCAGCTGAAACTCTCAGAAAACCATACAGAAATATCGTATTATTTGTAAGTACAAGAGTTTTTAAATCAAGAATCAAATCATAGTGTCCTTAATTAATCATAATTATTGCGTTTCTTAATGTCCGTTTATAAATGCTATCAAAGAGCGGTACTTGAAAAATACAAAGACTCGCCTGATAATGATACCCTGTTTCAATCGCTTTCTTTCAAACCGATCTTGTTGCTTTGCTGCTATGAATCCACCTAACAATTAGTGTCATAATGACTTTATTTGTTAAAAGAACTAAAAACAACATTACATTCTTGAAGCCCTTCCTACATTTGTCCAAGCTCTATAAACTGTTTTCTTCATTTAGTTCTTAATGATGAAAAGAAAAGAAGTAATTTCATTAATTACACAGTTGATAATTTTGACGTAATACTAACGTCATGGAAATGTCATAGGGCAGCAACACTTTTGCTTATAACTACAAACGAAAGCAGAAATGTCAATTACATCCAAGAAATTCTTTTAGGTAGAACTAACTTTACATAATTGCCAAAAGATGATTAGTACTAAGTTATTTAAATTATCATTTGTAAAAAAATGTTTATCACTTTTCCAATAACTTTTTAAACTGACGCCTAATATTAAATCTCGTATTCAAGCTAAGAGAAGTATTGTGAATGGATGTAGGAATTTTTAAATGTAAATTTGTACAAGTTGTGACAATGTAAATCAATAAAAGCTTTAATTTGAAAGATCTGTAAAAAATCCTGTTTTTTAAAATTCATTTATTCATCGGAAATATTTTGTTAAAAATCTAAAATAATGATATTTCTTTTAAACTTAAAAGCGAAATTATTTTGTTGCATTTAATATTGACCAAAAGAAAACCATATAATCATTATTAATATTCAAACAGACTATTAGTCAACAAAATTATCTAAAATATATATTTATTGAGAGGAGGGAGGGAATTTTTCTGTGTTTACTAAATATTATGTGTTAAAAAGAAAAATAAAACAGTCAAAATGTATTTCATTTACAAATTTTCTACCAGTACATTACAATGAAATCTGCTTTTTTTTAATCTTAAAAAATAATTTTACATACCAAAATTAATACGTAAATGAATAACAGATCTCAATTAATATAAGGAAAACTGTTGAATAGTTTAATCCCCTCGTTGTATCAGGAAATACACAAGCTTGATAAGACAAATGCAAAGTAGTTATTAAATGAAATATATCATTATTCTATTAGAACAATTAATATTAACAGTAGAAAATGTAAATTTTTACTGTGTTTATACCAAACATTATTATATGTGAAGAAAATTAATAAAAAGATATAATCCGTATTTCGCTTACAAGTTTTCTTACTATCGTCCAGAGTATAAAATCGCATACCTTAAAAACGAATTTCGTTTATTCACAATAACGCACGAAATTAAACAGTTCCAAGTAATATAGCAAAATATATTTCTACTTAAAATTTTATATTGTATTAGAAAATATTCATAATTGAAAATATTGACAGAAAAATATCCATAAAAATATTCATACTTGAATTTTTTATATGAAATTGATTGCAATTCTAATAGAACAATCAAAAAATCAAAAGAGAGAAATTAACTTTGCGCCATGTTTAATAAAACAATAATATTATATCTGTATAAGATGAAACTCGAACATTCAAAGCTGATTTTACTTACAAACTTTCTTACAATTCTCCAGACAATAAAATTCGTTTTGTTATATGAAAAGTGAACTATGCGTTTCTATACTAATACGTAAATAAATAAAGAATCTCAAGTAGAAAAACAAAAGCTACTTCTACTTAAGTTTCACTTTTGCATCAAATAATATTCAAGGCTAATAAGAAATGTAAAGTACTTTTAAAAAGAAATGGATCATCATTCTTATAGAACAATCGATTTTTCAATTTAGAAAAACTAACTGCTCGCTGCGATTATAATGTTTATGTAACAAAAAAAAAAAATAAATAAATAAATGGTCTATGTATAAAATAAGAGTAAAAGACGCAAAATTGATTTAAATAAAAATCATTTCATAATTCTCCAGAGTATAAAACCAATTCGTGTATCTTAAAAGTAAACTTTAGATTTTTACTCTAATGCTTAAATTAATAAACTATCTCAAGTAAAATTACAAAATTTACTTCTAATTACATTTTCCCGTCATGAAAAAAAAAATATTCAAGTTATAACCTCTTCGGACCCGAAGCTATAATAACAACATAAGTTACACTTGAAGGCTTTTAGACATACACTAAGCGACAAAAAAAAAGCCGCACTTGAACATTTTTCTTTTTACCTTCTACAACCGCCAATTGTATTGTTTAAAAAGCAAATTTTCGAACAGATTTCATTATGTTGTCCTCCACCTACACTCTAGCATTGTATCCAGTGTTAAAAACAAGATGCAATTGCCAGAAAAACTGTAATTTTAGAAATTATTTCAAAAATGGTAAGAATAAGGAAGTTAACGCTGCCACAAAAAGTATTAATTTTTGAATGAAGATCAAAAAATATTTTAATACGTGAGATGACAAAATAATTAAATGTTAACAAAATATTGGTAAAATGGTTTTTAGCAAAATATAAATTTTTTTAGCCGTTTAAACTGGGAATTTGGCTTTAGGCGGTCATGTTGCTTATCCAAGCAAGATAACTGCAAGTTAAAAAGCGAATGTTTGAAAAATCGATTTTTACCATGTTCAGAACTTAAAAAAGATTTTTTAAAAGTATATAGTAAATTACTTTCTTCAAAAACAATGCGGAAACAATTAAACAAAGCGGGTTAAAGAACAGAAGATCTGCGAAAAAAGCCATTATTAAGGAAAAGAATTAGGAAAAACAATACTTAAGTTGACCAAAAATTTAAAAACATTATCAGTTAATTATTAGGCTGAACTGGTTTTCTCTGATGATTCAAGTTTTCTTCATTTTGAGCAGTTGAAAAAAGCTAGAATGAAGACGAAAATGTGACCGACTTAATGAAAATCGCATTCTTAAAACAATGACATTTTCTCCGCACATCATGGTACGGCAGTGCACAGTTTTTCAAGGAATCGGGCAAATTTGGATGCTCAAGGGATCAATTAACTCAAAATAAATTACGGTGATTATAAAAGTGGCGCCTGACCGACTATTTTGGAGGTATTTCAGACTTTTCTTCAAACAACATTTCATGATGATAATCACCTTGCTGTACGGCGTCTGTGGTACGTCAATTTAAATCAGATTGTTAAAATTACCTATCCATTACCATGAGCACCTATAATTCTGTAAGTAGTAATATGATTTTTACTCTAAGTTAAATCCCACAAAGAATATCGTAGAATTTCTTCTTTATAAGACTTGGAAACAGTCCTAATCTCAATTCGCTCGAAAATGTTTAGTTATAAAATGGCGTGGAAAGAGAAAGGAGGATTGGAAATTTGCAGCCTACTACTTTGCAAGAATTATAAAAGTGATTTACAATATTTAGCACAGTGAAATTTTTTAGATTTATATCAAAAAACGGTATACTACTATGCCTTTGAGCATTACAGAAGTAATTCCATATAAAGATGGAATTAACCCAATGCAGAATACATATTTTTATTAAAAAATTGCTTAGATCTAACAAATAAATAGTTTTATTTCGTATATTGAGATATAACTTGTTTATTTCATATAATAAATCATAACAGAATACAAAGTGCATGGATATTGCATTATGTTTAAAAAGAAAATTTTATGTCGATTTTTATAAAATACTTCGTAGAGTGTAATAAAGCGAATTATTAAATCGAAAATGTACATAGGTATCATTATATTCCTTTGGTATTATGCAAACATGATAGTTTTATTTGTTCCAACCATTAATTTTAAAATTATTACAAATAAAGAAGGTAGAAGTCATTTTTTCTGCAGTGTGGCTTTTTTTTTGTCGCTTAGTGTATACGTTCTCATCGTACATTGCAAAAAAGTATAATTTTTTTTACATTTATAATTTAGGGTGTTAGTAATGTACGATACAAATGTATGGCTTTAAACAACTAAACTCTAAATTATTAAGTTACATAAATCTTCCTAACTGTAACACAATTAAAAATTTAATGCCCTTAAATAAATAAATCAATATTAGTTTTCTTTTTATTCTGGCAAGTGTCTAAGTACTTAATAAATAATTATGAAAATTGCGTAGTTTTCTTCGACCTGTGATCGACTACTGTTTTGAAGTCGTTTTACGAAAGTCGACAAAATAACATTATATTTCAGAAATAAATTTAGTTTCATGCTGCCATATACAGGTACCTTTTTAAAACCAATTTATTTAGCTTTTTATTAGTTTAGTCAAAATATAAAAATATTATATGGTATAGGTTTTATAAAGGAAAGAATAGAGGTCCACATATGTGGACCTCTGGAGCGAAGAAGTTAACACAATAATAATTTTAATTATGTCTATCAAAGTTGAGAGACAAACCTTGAACAGTGTTTTTTTTTTTTTTTTTTTTTTTTTTTAAATAATTGTTGTCACGGGAAAAATAAGACTAAAATGTGCAACACGAATTTCGCTTAAAAGTTTTCTCCCATTTATCCAGAGTGTAAAATCTATTGTTACTCAAAAAGAAATATTACATATCCACATTAATACACAAATAAATAAAAGATCTCAAGTTACACAACAAAAACTACTTTTATTTAAATTTTACTGTTGTATTAGAAAATATTTAAGATTGATAAGAAATGTAAAAAACTTTTTAAAGGATCAATTATATTTAACAATCTATTAGAACAAAACTCAATTTCACTTTTGTAAATTAGTTTCCACATCTTTTCAAGCAAATATCTAATTTATACAGTTTAGAAATGAATTTTAATTACCTACCGTAATACACAAACAGAGATATTTCACGAGAGAGATAACAAAGCCTGTTTCTACATAAATATCTGAATTTCACGAGAAAAGATTCAACAGCCTTCAGGCACGTAATTTTCTGACTTATCCTTTTTTTTTAATTAAAACCTCTCTCGGTTGAGTTGGTTCTTTTCCATTTCCCCTTATTAACACCACACCAGCAGAGAGGTAAACTCAGTGAATTAATCCATCTTTAAGAATTAGAAATCCCATCTAATGTCAACTCATTTCAGGCGAATAAACTAGTTTCCTTTTATTTACCTAACAAAGGAAAGCCAATAGTGAGTTTCCTTCATATTACAGCTAAATAAACAGTAATATTCACTAGAGCAGATGGGGTCCGCATAGTAAATAAATTTAGCCTTGAGGCCTAATATTGTATCATGGTGAAGCAAATCATCTTATAAATAGAAGCAAGCGTTCTCAGAATTTATGCAAATATATTAGAAAAGGATTTAATATTGTTATAAATTAAGATAGTATGTATTATAAGTAATAATATCCTAAGTGCTAATCGAGATAACAGATATTTAGTTTTTATAATTGTAACCTAAATATATTGTGATATTCATTTTGTATAGTTTTAGGCTATATGTGATCATTTTGTATTATAAATAATATAATTTCATTTCCAAGAGGATCGTTTGACTTGACTTCCAAAATTAATTATTTTTGCCCCGACACAATTTGTGTAGCATCAGGCTTTGCAAGAAACGTTGTTTAGTACAAACAAAATATAAAATAATCTATTTAAAACAAATTTAAAACCCAAATTCTTAATGTATCGTATCACATAACTCTTTTCGAAGTTAGAATAAAATTTAATTTGAAAAAAAAAAAAAAAAAAATGTAACCTTTTTTGTTTTTTAACCAAAATAATTGATGAAATTTGAAATGCAAGTTGGTTTTGTGGAGTACAGGCTGTATATTATATTTTTGTGTTCGTGAGAGAAATTTAAATAAAAATTGAAAACTGCAATTTTTAATCCCACTTCAAAAACATGTGACTTAATGTGAAGCAGATTTGTTCTCCTAAGGGTTTCCATACAATCTTCTGCTGTTGCAACCTAAAATTCATACTTTAGTTAATTTTAAAAATCTAAATGTCCGATCGATAAGCTGTTAATCCATCGGATTCACAAAAATTTTCCTTTCCATTTGGTACCTTATTTGTAACGATACGACTGATATTTCTATATTATTTTATAATTTTTTTAATTTCATTTTCTTCATTTTAAATAAATGTACATTTTTTTTTTATTCTGTCGAAAAAAAAAATGGCAACAATTAAATTATGTTGAGATTCACAAACATACCGTAGAGAATGACAGTAAGTACATAAGAATTTGGGGATAAGGGATACAGTGCGTTGCATGAATATAAACGCACCTTTTCCAATAGCCAGAAATAGAATTTTTTAAATTTTTAAAGAAGGAATGCGACTTACAGTTATTGCATATGACTAACAACTGAATAAGGTGCTTTGAGCAAGTATGTTTATGCTCATGCAAGCTTATTTAGTAAATTTTTAAGCATTTTCTAATATTTCACTGTTATTCGTTTGTTGCACGAAATTAAACGCACTCTGTATTTTTGCTTTAAAATTTAACAGAGCCGCCGGAATTAAATTAAAACATAAATAGTCGTGTTGCTAAAATTCTCTAAAATCAGTTTTAATGCTTGAGTACAAAATTTACGGAGTTTGTACAGGATTGCAAGAGGGAAAACTTTGACAGTAGACGAGAGGATAAAAATCGACTTTATGAGTGGTAAAAGTTTAAGCAATCGCGAAATGGGGCGCTGAATCGGAAGAAGTGAGAGTGTTATGCGAAATTACATAAAGAAAGGAGCAAATTATGGAGAAAAGGCGTATGAGAAGCGAACAGGAAAGCTCACCAGTTACGACAAATGTCGAATATGCAACGCTGCAAAGACTAAGAATATTTCCTGTGCGAATATAAAGGCTCAATACAAGCTGGGTGTTCATCGGACAACCATATATAGAACTATCAAAGCTGCAACATACATTAAATTTAAGAAAATGAAGACGAAACCACCCCTCACTCAAAAGCACAAGGATATGAGTTGGAAAGGGCAAGAAAATGGATTCTAGATCGACTAAATTGGGTAAAAGTCATCTTCTCATATGAAAAAAATATTTAATCTCGATGGCCAGGACGGATTTATAGCTACTGGTATGATATGATAACCGAAGAAATGTACTATTCAAAACGCCAATCTTGAGGTGGGTCTGTCATGGTGTGGGCAGCCATAGGTTTTAAAGGGACTTTCGAATTAGAGTTCGTGGAGAATAGTATGAACTCTGTAGATTATGTCCAGATGCTCACAAGGAACCTCGCCGTCAAGCAGTCAAAAACTCTGGATGAAATTATATTTTTCAGCAAGATTGTGCATTTGTACATACAGCACATATCGTGAAAAAATGGTTCCGTGACAATAAAATTAAAGTTCTGGATTGATCCTCAAAAAGCCCCGATTTAAACATGATGGAGAACGTATGGGGTAATCTGGTTCGCCGTGTTTAAGCAAACGGAAGGCAGTTTAACACAAAAGATGAATTAAAATCGGCAATTCTGTTAGCTTGGAAGACAATCAGTTTGGATGACCTCATGCCACTATATCAGTCAATGCCAAGGCGTTTACTGGCTCTTCTAGAAGCCCATGGTGGCTTTACAAAGTATTAGATACAATATTTGTTACTCAGTTATTTATTTTTTACATGTGCGTTTAAATTCATGCAACATGTATATTTGTCATAAAATTATGTTCTAAAAAAACATATTGGTTTTTCGTTGTTTTGACTAATTTCATTTCTTGAATCATACACATGCAGTTTGCATCAAGTGTCACCTATTCATATTTTTTTATTAATATTCTATACCATTCTAATTCTTAAAGCTAAGGTGCGTTTATATTCATGCAACGCACTGTATATTGAACCAGAATGACATGTTAACTTTTCTATGTGAGCAAATAAAGAGGGTTTATAACTGAATTCGAGGAATATCTAAAGACAATATGAACTGAGAGCATAAATATCATGCGTTGTAGATCATAATTAATTGTTTCTAACTTAATTAACATAATTAATTGTTAAGAAGTAGAATTTTAATTAATAACTAAACGAAATTATCGTACGGTGAACACTGTATTGTAAGTTTTTTTTTTTTTTTTTTTTTTTTTTTTTTAAGCATAAAAAGCCCAAGACTCGTTTTTCTATGTATATACACATAATTGTCTGAAACCAACATCACCAACTTCGTGAATATTTTAATAATTCTAGAGATTTAGTGTTTTTGGTTTACAACAGAGATAAATCAAGTAAAATAATCATTCAATGAATCCGTCTAAATAAGAATAAAACATCCGCTTCACAAACAGTTATTAAATCGGTCAACTTTCGACTGCCAGGAAAATTATTAAGTATTTTGAGTGATTATAACTAAAAGGGTTCATATTAAATTAATTTTAATTTACGATAGAATTAAGTTTCATACATTCTAGCTATTACGTTATTAGTTACGAATATTGGTGTACTAATTTTGTTGTCAATTGGCTTTGTGTAATAGTATATTTGTAATTTATCAATTATTATTATTTTATATAAAAACAATTTTATACATGCATTATACAATGTTATAGTAAGTTAAGAAGTGCATAAAATAAGAGAAATGTTAAATAATTAAAAATATGAGATACCAGGGCAGTTTTGCATGCATTCCCTAGAATATGAACTATACTTTGGTTATATATATATATATAACAAGCATTTCAGAACAAGAATATTTCAAAAAGCAAATTACATTGATTTAATTTTGCCCTTATAATATTCCTCACTGTAATTCTCCTATAAACAATACATTAACTAAAAATGACATAATCGACTAGAAATATTATTAACCAAAATAGTAATAATAATAGTAATATATTTTCGCAAGAAGCATTCATTTAGATATACTTTAAACAAGTAATGTTTCTATCAAATGTTTTCTATTTTAATTATCTGTTAGAAGTTTTACTTAAAATATTTGCTTAAAAACAATAAGTATACTATAATAGTTTTTTATTATAACTGCTCGTGTAGAAAACTTGGTACAAAAAATTACGACATGCTTTTGTATTAATTATATAACATAAATTTAAATATTAAATTATTTTCACTTCTCGATAAAATAAATACACTCCCAATCGCCATATATCAAATTTATTGCATAAGATTTATAAAAGGCTTTTTAGTAATTCCCAATATCCACTTCCTGACAAAGAGATAGACCGGAGAAATTCTAAAAATCATCAGAAACTGCAAAGAATGGTTTTATTAGAGCTGCGGATATCTATCATCACGTTCCGCTTTCATTTTGGCACGTTTCAGCAAAGTAAAGATTATTAGTTAGGATAACTCATACACAAAAGAGCTTAAAGCTGAATTGAAGCTATATTCTTTTGTTTGAGAGATATTTTCATTACATAAAGAAATTTAATGACTAGAGTTGCGTAGTGATTAGTTGAAATTGAAGAATATGGATCAATTTCCAGCGTTAATTTGTAATCTGCTTTAGGTTCAAAATGGGAAGATGTAATAAATGAATGGTTGCATTAGACTGTAGTGATGATGCTCTGATTCTGCTAAAAGCATGATCATTCAAATATACATCGTTTTATTATTATTATTCATGCTGTCAAATCATTAGTTTATTCATATTGTAAATATAGATTTAATTTATAGCAAAATACAACATAAAATTTAAAAGGTTTGTTATAAAAAAATTCAAATTAGAAGGTACTTTTCAAATTTTCTTAATTTATTATTTTTAAATCTGTAGTATATATCAAAAAAATTTAATTCCATTTTCTTTCCAGTTTTTCCCTTTCTATAATAGAAGTTACGATTTTATTTAAAATAATAATAATGATAATTTTCTCTACATCCTAAATGAAAACACACAAATACTCACAGCATTCTAAACAAGAACGAAAAATCATGCGATACGCATTGATTGTTAACACTTTCCAAATGTACGTAATTGGTGTATCGTATAACTTTCAACGCTGTTTGCCTACGTAATCCCACAACAGACAGATTATAGTTCTGAGAGGCATACAAATAGACGAATTGAATTCCTAATCATTCTTAAACATTGTTAAAAAGTGTTAAAAATGCTTAACACAAAATAAAACGTAGGCCTTTTATTCTAATTGCAGCTCTTAATGTATCTGAATATTTTAGTGTAGTCCTGTAAATCTGAAGGTTAACAAAATCATATTCTATACAAAATATTATTTTAGTATATTAAAGATAAATGTCAACTTCTTTATTATTTTTACAATAGAAAGACCTTTAAATGTAATTTATAAAAATATCTGTCCTAAAATGCAATGCGTTGGCATTTCTTTGTCCCTGTACACAAATGAGTTGCACAGGACCTATTAATGCAATTTAAAATAAGGACCATTTCATAGTGAATTTGAATAACATATGTATTTTTTTAAAAATTTCGAAAATATTTATGGACGCTGAAGGCGACCAGACGGACAGTAGGACTGTCGGGCACACAAACTGAAATCATATTTACAAAAATTTTTTTAAAGGGTTAAATCACTTAATGCAAACGAAAGTGCAATTCCAGCAAATTTCCAATGAAAGCCCACAATGTAACTGAATATTTCTGTGCGGCCCTGTTAAATCTAATGCTGATCATACTGCATTCTGTAGAAAGCATTCTTTTGTGCATGTGAATAGCATACTTCAATTTTTATTAAGATTTGTTTACAGTAAAGTTATTAAAATTTGGTTTAAAAACATACCTCTCATAGAACGAATGCTTTGGAATTCTTTCTGGTGTCCCTTTACACAAACCAGTGGTGGTATTTACTCCTTTTCTACAGTAAGCATCCGATAGTGAACTTGAATAACATACTTTAATTTTATTGAAATTTGTGTAAAATAAAGGAATTAAAATATAGTTCATAAAAATACCTCTCATAGAACACAATGCTTTCGAATACTTTTGGGTGCCCCTGCACACAAGCCATTAGTGGTATTTACTCCATTTTCAATAGGGAACATCCGATAGTGAACTTGAATCAAGAAATTCTAAATTATTTACGGTAGTTAGAGTGTTGGCAGACAGACAGACGGACGGACGGATAGACAAACAGACAAACCCAAGTCATTAACACTTTTCAACCTTGTTGCATTGCGTTACAAAGAAATTGCTATGGTTTTAAATAAATATGGTTTTAGCAAATTTAAATAAAATAAATCTTATCATTTATACCAACTAAATATTAATATCGTGTAATTAAGAAATAGATGTTTCAAATTTTCTTATAATACTAATTATTAGACAAAAATGTTTTATAAGCAAAATATAAATATCTATAGTTTATGAATAAATAATATAAGTAATTTAAAAATGAAATTGAAAAATGAAATAATTAATACTATTGTAATTAACTTATTTTCCCTGGATCGAGATTTCATATTATTTTCATCTTTTGTTCCTTTCTAAAAACCAAATTCAGCTGTTTTAATAAATACACTCGAGAATAAACAAATATAGGGTATCTTATTAAAATCAATTTGTGTTATAGTCGACTTAATTTATGAACATTAATCAGTGATAGAATACAAAGCATTATATAAAAGACAGTAAATTGCATCATTTTTAAATAAATTTATTTGATCTCAGTACATATATATATATGTGTGTGTGTATTACAAATCTTAATAAATTATACATAAATACCCAGAGATATTTTTGTGAACAAATTCCTCAAAAAATATTATTTAGTTAATTTATAAACGCAAAGAAGTGTTAAAGATTGTTATTTTGATGATAAAGTAATATTTTTTTGTTTTAATTTGTAGTTATCGTGAAATGTATTAAGTTATTTTATTCTAATAAAAGGGGAAAAAATGCCCTTTCTAGATCGGTTATACGAGGTTATGCATCATAATAATACACGATGGAATAAATAAAAGATAAAAAATAAAATGAAAAATGAAAAATGTACAGTCAACGAAAACGCATTCATATATAACACATTGTTTTATAAATATATTTGTGTACTTGATTTTTATTTTAGGTATTCAGTTAAGAAAGTTGAATACATTTTGAATAGGTGTTTAAATATATTCAGCAACAATAGTGGAAATCCTGTTTTAACTTGTCGTTGTAAAATAAACGAAAATATATTTTCTGTGTTTTTAACACGTTATTTGTATTGTTCTGTTGTTTTGAAAAATATGATACCGAACAATTTTTCCTGGTGATTTTATTTTCTTTGGGTGTATATAAATGATAGAATAACAATTTATATGGAATCTTTGTATTTATTATGTGTTATATGCTTTTACTCGTACAATGCGAAATTTTCTGTTTTAGAATTTTTTAACCATAATTTTCTTTCGATTAATTTCCGTTGTAACATATATGGTGTGGTAACGCTTTTTCACTAACTCTTTCACCACTGTATTTATATAACAATTTTCTCGTTAAATGATCGCTGAAATATAGTGTATAATATTACAATATAAATGAAGTAGTTTAAAAGTCGAGGGAAAAGGCAGAACCATGCTATGTATGTTATCATACATAAAGATTTTCCAAATTGTTGAATGTGCATATATTATTAACAATCACCTGTAAAATAATAATAATAATAATAATGAAGTAATCACGAGATCCGACTAATGTTTTTGCATATTTTCTTCTTGAAATTAGAAGAATAATGTTGCAAATTGAGACAATACAAAAGCAAAGAAATGAGGATGTATCATCTTTACAATGGAAGAACAAACTAAACTAACAAGGCAGACGTGTTGAGGATGTAAGTCAGTCATTAAAAGCCAGATTACTTATGTAATGTAATCCACACAGACTTTTTTTTTCTGAAGCCGTATGCTATTTACGTTGTTTTTAATCATGTAATATTAAGTTTAGGAATTTTCAACTGTTATTTAGGTGGAGCTAAAAAGTAAAAAAAAATACACTGATGAAACATTACGCTACATAACATTTTAAAAAATGTTTACATATCCTTAAATTGAAATTAGCATTTCAGGCAATTATTTGGTGCCTCGTATAGATAATTTTATAGTTATTATCAAGTACATGGCGTATCTTGTTGTAAAAGAAGTTTAAAATTTTTTGATCGCTATTTATGGTATAGCTAAAAAATGAAATAATACACTGGTAAATGATTACATTGTGTAACATTTTTTTAAAAGATATACATATTCTCTAATTAAAAGTAGTCTTTCATTGCAATTATTTGTGGCCTCGTCTATTTAAGCTTTATAGTTATTGTCTGGTAAATAGCCTACTTGTTTATAACGTAAGTTACAAATGAAAAACGATTGCTTTTAAAATGACAAATATATTTTATTTAAAAATAAGGAATTTAATACTTTCTATTTTAAATATATAAATAGGAATTTATTAAGATAAAGGAGATGTAACGAAATTATTTATTAAAAACAACTTTAACAAAATAATAAATAATAATAATAATAATAATGATAATAATAATAATAATAATAAAAGGTATGAAGCTGCACTGAGTCAGTATATATTTTGGCAGTTTAAACTTCTTGTAATTCATCAAAAAACACATTTTTTATTTGAGATATATTAAGGTGCAAGTTTTAAAATGAAACTAAAAACAAAATAACTACACATTTGTGTTTAACCCCGATAATTCTATTAATAGTTGGTTGTAGAGTGTGAAAATAAATGAAGGAATTTCTGAAGGCTAGATTCTAAATTTATTTGGTTATTGACGCTTTTTGTTTACGTAAAGGTAGAAACCGCTTTTTTAACACACAGCACAATCCTTGAACGATTACATTAAAATTGCTGTTGTTTTTGTTTTTGTTGCTATTGGTTTTAATTTTTATAAATACTATGGAGATTGAATACGAATAAATATTTCCGTTTTTAAATAATATATATATGTATATACATTGTTTTGTATT